>JAQIXV010000171.1:0-76706 GCA_034700625.1 Tectocepheus velatus
ATTACACAATAATCCGTATGATATGTATCACTGAAATTAAATCCATTATCACTGACACCAATCGTTAGGTTAATAATCCTTTGATTGACGTCTTCGTAGTCCAAAGGTCTGACTGTCCGAAGAGAAGCACTCGAGTCTGAGTTTGCGGTCAACGAAAACTTATCACTTATTTCATTGATATTCACTATTTTGAAGACAAAACTATTTGTTTCAAACAAATCCAAATCAATTACAGTAACTATAAGTATAGGCATTTGTGGCACTAAATAGTCATCAGTATTGTGTCCGTCGGTCTCATCGATCTCCACAAACCACTCCTGTTTACTGAACTTTGGCGGCATATCATTCACATCCGTCACAGTTATGGTCACTGTTGTCGTCGCCTAAAGACGTAAGCAAAGGGTCAGTTCTCTACCATTTCTCACATCAATTGATTAATTCATTAGTCGTATTGATTGGAATGTGTGTCATCCCTACTGTCAGCCCTACTTTCATTCCTACTGTCAGTTGTATTGTGACATACCTTAAGCCCATCGCCATCACTGGCTATTACTTTGATTTTGTACTGAGAGTGTAATTCTCTGTCCAGACAACAGACACCAGTAGTGATGACCCCAGTGTTTGATCCAATTGCAAATATGAGGTCTCCGTCATCGTTGACCTGATTGTCCTCAATATTGTAAGTGATTCTGGCATTTGTTCCGTCATATGGATCGTCGACATCAATGGCTATCAATGTTATGACGTGTTGACCGACGGTTCCGTTTTCTGTGACGTTCGCTAAATAGTGTTTTTGTACAAAAAACGGCGAATTGTCGTTAATGTCCTTCAAATTGATGATCACATCCGCAAAACCCACTAATTGACCACTTTTTAAGTCTTCGGCATTGACTGATAGTTTCCACTGCGGTTTACCAAAAGGCTGGTCCCTATCCAATGCACACAACGCGTAGATCTCACCCGAAGTCGAATTGATTGCAAACTTACTTCGGGACTGATTTTTAACATCTATTCCGTCGCCAGAAAAAGAATAGACGATGTCTTTGATCTCATACTTCTCATCACTTACTGTCACCTCATTATCAGATAAATTGGATTAAAGAGAAGCAAAAGTTTAGACAATATTTTTACAGTTCTTTACGTCTGAAAGAAAATCAATAAATTTTTGTCTAAAACAAAGACTTTTTGAGTGAAAATAAAAAGTTTTTTCTTCCGTTTCGTGTCTTCTCTGCTCTGAATTTGATTGGATTTAAAATCTTTTAAAGTCTTAATTTCAAAGTCTTTCGGGATTTTTGCTTTAATTTAGAGAATAAAAATAAATTTAAAAGACGTGTCAAAAGAGCCCTAAAGAAGTGTAAACTGATAACTCATTTTTCATATCAAGACATGTCATCGCAATTCTGAGTGGAAATGGAGACCAAAAAAATATAATATGTTTAACAAAAGGGAATCCAAATAGAATTAAAGGTATGAAAGATGTAGAGCCATATCCCTTGACTGCCGGAGCGCTGCTGAGGAACAGCTGCACTGAATTGTGTGTACAGTAAGAGCAAGTGATGCGAACAATGGGTCTAACATTCACTCACTTTCACCACTTCTTCTCGATTTAATGCAGATGTGCTGCGGATTATTTACCCACTAATGTCTCGCACAGTATCTCTATCTTCAGATACCGACACAAAAAAAACTAAATCCAATTTTCACTGAATAGGAAATGTTGTCTTATTTTGGACCCAATGCTGAAGACTAACGCTTAAGTGATTGTGACATAAAGAATAACAAAAGAATTTCAGACAAGAAATACAGACTAAAGGATTGTTCGCTCTCTCCCTCTCCCTATTCTCTGTTGGAGAGGACAGTATGTCTAACATTTAAAACATAACAGAGTTCTTCATCAGTAAGTAGTCTGACGTCTGTTACTACACATTGAAAGAGGATTGGATCCACTTTTGTTTTTTTATTCAACAAAAATAGTTAACTAACAATCGATTGTTTAAATAAGTAGAAAGTGAGTCAATGACTCGAAAGATTCAGATGAAAATCATTGTCTCTCTTCTTCTCATTTACTAATTAAAAGCATTTTCTATGTCTTCCCATTAGGACTCAGCTTTATCTTAGGCTCCAATAAATTGCAGGATATTTAGTGCCATTCATTGTCTAGAAATTATGCGAAACATAATACAAACTTTTCTGCTAAAAGTGTATTACATTTTATGTGAGAATTTTTACTATCGATATGACTACCAATTCTCAAAAGACTGTCGCGTTTTGTGTCAGTCGGAGCTATTCTGAGCCCAATATTAAGTTTAATTAAATTTAGAAATTGGTTTTCACTTCGCATACAATCCATCAAAAGTCCAGATGAAAGGGTAGATAACAAAAGAGCACTACTTTTCCCAATATTTCTAATTACGACATAATTGTCTCCATTTTTGACATAATATCCTGTAATTCAGTGAATCTTGTGCTGAGCGGTACAGACATTGCCTCCAATACATTAGCCATCAATAAAAAGATCATTTTGTGTATGGCTTGGGATTCACTTCGTTATCGATTCTATTATTATATGAATTACTGATGACTAGACTTTTCTGGTATTCACTCAAACGTGAAAATTGACTCAAAATTTGTTTTAAAATCGTATCGAAAAACATAATTATCGCTAAAATTTTGTTTCCGAACTAAAAAATCTTTTCAAAAATATTATATCGATATTCAATGATTGAGTTGACAGGACAGGCATAAAAAAGAGAGAGAAACTGAAATTGATGTAAAACCTGTAATAATCTTTTTGGTAGATATCTGTCGTCCTCTTCCATGATTTCAATTTCAAAAGTGGGACGACTCTGGCGTTCAATGTTCTGATCGTCGCTGAAATGAAACCTCGAATGACTGCTATTATTATTGTTGGGAACGACTCTATATTTATACTGAAAAAAAGATGTAAAATATTGACAATAAAATCATATGAGAAGAAAAGTGTCGACAAAAACAGGAATATTCTGAACAGAATATGATTTATATTCTATAATTTTGGTAAACAGATAAGGGATATATAAAGGATAATATTATATTAAAGTTGATCGGTGAGACTCAATGAGAGGGTAGAGTAAAAATCCAGAGGAATATCTTAAATGGAATTTTGTCTTCAATTTTAAAGATTATCTGTTCTTTGGTTTTGCAATAAATGCACTCTATTTTGATTGTATTCAATATATTTTTTGAGATATAACTCTGGGATTTGTTTATATATTCCCTCAATTGTATAAAAAGAGGTCTTATATCACATTTCTGTTTGTCTGAACAAAAAACATATTTTTCCGACAAATTTATTGTTCTCTTGAATATGAAATTCATATAAATATATTGATTAATAAGATTTGAGACAAGAGTCAAAGCAAGCGATTCAAGGGATCACTAAATAAATTATAGAAGTCTTTGATATTTAAATTGGTTTAAGTACTCGAATATAATATAAAAAGTTTTATCTATTCCTAAACTGTTCAAACTCTGGGGAAACCTGTCATTCAATTATAGTTTTATATATTATATTATAGTTTCCATAAAAATATCAAATAATATAATTTCGGTGAAAATTTTTTTTTTACTTCTTTGATATACGTATCGATCGGCGGTGGAGTCTCTGATTTGGTCTTTGCGTTGAATAAAATATCACTATTTGTCTGTTGTTTCGGAAGTCCATAACGTCTTCTTATAACTGAAATAAATAATAAGACTTTTTTTTAACTTCAGTTCTCTTTTCAAAAGAACTTTTTGTCATATTTTTTGATTTCGAGTGAAAAATGAAGAAAATTCTGAACTGAATTGAATTTACTTTTATCTCTTCGGCTAAAAGTTAATGACTAAGAATTGTCAGAATTGTTTTACTCCAACTACTATTGAATAGTTCTCCCCTTCTTTTCAATTCTTTTTTCCCAAACAAAAAGATTTTTAATTGAATTTAGAGTTTGAATCGACAGAACATTTTCCTCGACTTTATTAACAAAATCAGTAAAATATGTCTGTCTTTCAGTTCAGAAGAATATTATTTTCAAACGAATAGCAAATAATAAAAATTCTTTTATTTTTATATAACAATGAAATGATTTATTGATTCGAATTAATCAAAAACAAAACTTTCCAAACATTTTCTACTGATAGCAACTCATATGAGTTTCGATGGCCAAGGGGTTAGTGTCGGGCAGAAGTCAGCCTTAATTTTTTTCCCTTAACACAAACGACTTCCTACTTTCATTAGGAACTGACTCGAAAATTGAGCTGAAGGCTGAATTATGTTTTTAGATTATTTTTAGTATCACCTTGGTTATGCCACCAAAAAATGGATAGCTGTTCGAAACACACAATTAATTTCTCCGATATTTGAGACAACATTTATTAATTAGTAACAAAACTGATTTGATTTTAACGAAATAAATCATTAGTTTGTTGTGAGTTATCTGAAAATCGCCGCTAATCGCCATAAAACAAAACAAGCAAAAAATAATGTAACAAGCAAAAATCTAAAATCGATATTTGAAACTTGATTTATGAGCATTTCTTCAATTTTTCTCTGAATTTCTATTTATTAAATATTTTATTCAAAAGTTATAATCAAATTCCGCTTTTGCTCTGAAATCAGAAATTTTTTTCCTCCAAAACAATAAGACTTTAATAAATTGTAACGAAAAGTAAAGTAATGCGAAAAAAACAAAACAATATTTTTTATCAGAAAAGAGGAGAAAAGAAGTTTAGACTTAATTATGCAAACATTTCGGTAAATAATGAGCCAAAACATAAGACATTAGACCAGCGCTTGAGTTAACGCTAAATATTTTAATCAATCCTTTAATAAAATATTTAAGAAAAATTCAAAACCGAAGTAAGAATTTTCTCTACATTTTTCTTACGGACAGGAAAATAGTGTTCAGAGAAAAAACTATAACCAAAACTAAAAGCAAAGAATTTAAATTTCGTGGAATAAATCTGAAGTCTTATTATTATTCTGAGCACAGAATAGTGGAAACCTTAGAGGCGTAACAAAATATTTGATTCTCAGCCGAATCATTGTTGTCGTGAAACCAATTTAAATAATAATAATACGAAATCTATTTCACTCTTTTTTCTTGCCTTCCCTTCCCTTCCCTCACAACTAAACACTGAACTTACTATAAGACGATTCGAAAAAGACTTTCTATTCTTTTATTTTCATTGACTTTCACTTTCTTTTTCAATCTTTAAGCAGATTATAGTCCCAACAAAAAACTATTATGAGTTCAATAGAGGGAAAGGGATATCAAAATAATACAATACCACAGAAAAGGAGTCATTTATACTTATCTGTCAACAAAATTACTATTTTTCTAAACTGTAATAAACTATTTCGCACTTTAATTATAGAAATTCATTTCCAGATACAGTGGCGACGATATGAGCAAGGTGTCCCCACTGGGATAATCCCTGCTGAGTTATTAATATTTTTTGTTTGAACTTTCTGATAAAAAACATGACTGTAATTCTTTATGAGTAAGCTTGATCCTGTTAAATGAAGAAAAAATGACCCTGAATCCTATTAAATTCAGATCCTGTCAAGTATTACCACTGGAACCAGCTTGATCATTTTAACATTTTATTTTATCAAAAAGAGATAAAAGTTCAAAACAAAAGGCTTTCATCAATATTTTGTTTCTGTTTTTTGAAATTTTTGTGAAAATTAATTGAATTTCATTACATATTGTATTAAAACTTTATTTAATAATTAAATTATTGATTGAAAACATGACTAAAGAGAAAATTAAGAGAAATTTTGTTCTCATATCAAATTCTAATATAATATAAAATTTCAAAAAACTAATGAACGAAACGTTGAGTTATATTAAATGAATGTTAGGAAGGGATCAAATGATAAAATATCCATAAAATGATAGTTGACTTACATTCTTGTCGTTCAATGGGTGACATCGTTGGTAACTCATTATTTTTATTGACTCCAACATTCGTTTCACTAATATTTGGGTCGAAAGTCGATATATTGTATACCAGAGTCTCGTTCTTATCTCCGATTCCGATTCGGATATATTTAGTGACTGGTAATGAATCAGACAAACAAAACAAACAAATCATTTACACGATTAAACATATTTTATGTAATAATCAAAAGTAATGCTAAAAACAAAAGCATACGAAAAAAGTTTTGTTTCATATATTGTCAAATAATGACAAAGAATTTGATGAAAATTCATAAAATAACAAAAAGAATAGAAATGTCTTTGAATTCAATAAATCTTTTGTAAAATTGTTTGGGTTTTGAGTTTTAAAGGCAGGGATTCTCTCATAACTCTCATAAGTTTCAGTAATAATCTCAATGTTTGGGTTGTGTAGTGAAGTCCGGACCCAAATCTCTATTCAATAAACTCATAAATCAAGAGAAAGAGAAACAGAGAGAAAAAGTGAATGATTGATGACTTTGACGTTTTCAGACATTTTTCTACTATATTATTATAATTCATTTGTTTGTCAATTAGTATATGAAAGTCATTTGTCTTAATGTTTTAGTTTAATATTTTCTTATTTTTTTCAACTTTTTTATCTCAAACACAACACAACTTATGCCTTAAATATTAAACTAATTACTCAATACTTGGAACTAATGATAGCAATAAATAATGGTTTTAATGCAATGAAATATATTTATTAACGAAATTTTATGATTAATTCTGTATTGGATTTCTGTAATTCATTAAATTACAACTGATTTCAGACCTGAAACAACTGTCAGAACAACACTTTTCTATAGATTAATATCGAGATTAATGATAACAAAACACATGAATCGATAGTAAATCGCAGAACTCATGAATAAAAGGCATCTGAAAAGAGTAAAGAGTTGTCATAATTCGCCTCTTCTTAAGAGATAAATGACTGACAGAAAAGAGTAGATTTCAAAACAGGAGAACAACTGAAGAACTGGTCTTTCGAGACAAGAATTTATACTTTTGTTCTGACACTAAATTACTATTAAATGTCTGAACAGAACAATCATTTTAGGAGCAAATGCTTAACTTCTTAATCAAATGAATGCCTTTACACACAATCTTAACGACTAAAGGGATAGTAGTATTTGATAGGAAAAGTTCGTAACACAATATACTATATATTATACACAAAAATTCTTAATCCGATTCCCAGTTTGAACCAATCGATGTCAAGAAAAACGAGTAAAACCTATTTTCTCTGACTCCGGATCTGATCTGAGCTCTGAATTTAATTCAAACACTTCAAGAATTTAAGCAGAATTTCCTCCAAATTAGAGATTCTTTTGGAAATACATTATAAATACTTTTGTGTGACTCTAATATATTTTTAATTATATTTGAAAAATACATTTGGGAACTGAAAAAAAAGAAAAACAAGAGTTGGCTTAACGTTCAGTTAATAACTGGCATAAGAATAATCAATTCAAACGTAAATATTTTTGCCATAAGTTCTGCATTTAATTGAATTTGAGCTCAATTTGAATACTCAGATGAAATATTTCGACAAAAAAGGAGAGAATAATAGATATTTTTAGGATAAAAATAAATCATTTCTTTTGTTGAAATAATTTTTGAAATAACCTTTTTTTTATCGTCGGATTTATTGACGAAATTTCGTTTTCATCACAAACTCTAACTCTTTTTTGTGGAAATCTTTTACTATATTTTTATTGTCTCTCTATCTCTCAGTTTTGTCGACAAAATTATTTCATTAAATTTCAAGTTTCAAAAAACTATGGCATCATTGAAGACATGAGACTTTGAAGAGTGAATTGTTTTATAGTTTCTTAAAACTTAATTTATTTGAAGATTTATCGAAAATAATGAACAAATAAATTAGAAGTAAGACAACAATTCCTTCTTTAATAACAAACTATAAATAGGAGCCTCTCGTCTGGAATTAAATGGTTTTGTGAATTATTGCTAAAATAATTTGAGTTAAATTAGTTTTATTCGCTCAGAATATTCTTAGGATCTTTACCCACAGTTTTGTTACATTCAATGTTTACTGTAATAGAAGTAATAAATTTTGGGCACAATTTATGGAAATGGTATCAAATAGTTTAATTATCTCTAAGTTTTTAGACCTTCCTTTCAGCCAAGAGTTAAGCCCCAATTCCGTTGCCATACATTTTATTCAATAATCAGTTCATTAATTATTCGTTGAATTAGTAATTTCTCATAGATTTTTGGGTTTCGTATTGCGTTTCCTTCTGACCCAAAGTCTATATTTATATTTGATTTTGGATTTGTGTTGCGAAAGGCATTCCTTATGTGAAACGAAAACATTTGGTTTTTTCTCATCAGAAGAGTTTGGAATCGATTTAAAACAAATGAATTGTTTTCTATGAAAATGGATGAACATTCAAATTGGTTTCCACTGATTCCCAAACACAACACAAATATAAGCAAAGCATTTGTGTTGTGTTTCTGGTTTAGACTCAAATCTGAAACAATTACTCTTAATTTGAGAGTGAAGTGGAATTTTCAACGAAAACACTGAATAAATTCACTGACCGTTTGATAATCGCCAACAAAAGCAGAATAAATGCTTAAAAACGATTCAAATTCAATGGATTTTCTATTGAAAACTCGAGAGAAAAATCAATTTTATTTATAAAAATAAAATATATAAAGCATTCGATGGATAAATATTATTCACTGTTGTCTATCAAATCTTGTCTTCAGATAACATATACACGAAAAAAGTGAAATACATTATAAAAACTTTTGTTCCGTTCCTTCTCTTCGGTATTATTTTTCGTTAAATCCTTTGCTATATATGTTTCGTCTCTGATTTTACGCATCGTTTCTCGCATTCAGTCTTAAGTTTTTTTTGTTGTGTTTTTTCTTTGGGGCCGAAGATAAATGTCTGTACGAGAGGTGCAGTCGATCACTACTACATCAGACATATCGAAGAAAAGCACCGAAAAAATGCACTTAAACTCTGCTTGACTTTCATTGCGGATCAGTATATCATATATAGAGCTCTGGTTTTTTTTCGAGAAGAAGCAAAAAAATATTATACTTATTATTATTTAAAGCGAAATATTATTTTTTTGTACGTCTTTTGTTCCGTTAGACTACTATTATATTCGTAGAAATACCGAAAAACTATTGTTTTTTACGTTGAGATCATTAGACATAAGAGAAAAGCAAACAAAAAAATGAAATAAAATTTTCTGAAACAAAGACCAAAACAGAGAAGAATTCTGTTTTAAAACAATTCTTTTACTCTCAAATATCATCCGAAACATCTTTAAATTGAATGAAAATTTTATTCATTTTCTCAAAATTTTGGCCAAAATAGTGTTCTTTAGTGTTGTTTTTCATACAAAGAAATTGCAATAAAAAACAAAATTCGGTTTTGTTTTACATTATTTGCAAAACTAAACTAAAATACATAATATTGAAAGCGATAACCATTTGATTGAATGTTTGTGTTTTGAGACTTAAATAAAATCGATTGCTATTAAACACCGTCTATATGGCAAAGAGCAGCATCTGATCTGATGGTTAGCCCTATAACTGTAACAAACACTTTATTTTCATGAGTCAGACTTCACTAGTTTTTCGATATTCGTCTCCTCTCTGTTGGTATATATTTA
The DNA here is from genome assembly GCA_034700625.1 of Tectocepheus velatus. NCBI lineage: Eukaryota > Metazoa > Arthropoda > Arachnida > Sarcoptiformes > Tectocepheidae > Tectocepheus > Tectocepheus velatus. The sequence goes on from JAQIXV010000171.1 coordinate 9,641, forward strand.
GATAAATTGCTTTACTTTTGTTGTTTGTGTCGAAACTTTGTTAAAATTTTAATCGAAAAACAGAGTTCGAGACTTTTGGAACGGCTTTTCTCCTTCAAAACTGTTTAAAACGTTTAAATAACAATAGAATTAATAGCCTTTATGTTTGGCAAAACATTTTTCTTCATTTTTCTCATTCATTTCACTGGAAATACAAGTTTTAACTTTTTCTTTCAAACTATAAAATACGATACAAAACATTTTCATTTCATAACACGTATTGACAAAAATTGAGATCTCAATCAAACGGTAAGACTTTCACTCTGTGTTCAGAGACTTTCCCCCTTTTGAAACATGTGTTGAATTGAAACTCATTTGACTCGTTATCGATTCAAAGCAATGCCTTTCAAACTAATGAAACATTAATTTTCAGTTTTGTTTTGCTTTTTTGTCGATAAATAATTCCAATTATAAGAAAATTTTCTCATTATTTTGTTTGACATTTAGTTATCAAACAATTAGTTTAATTAAGGATTGATTTCTCGTATGAGTATATCAATAGCTAATCATTCAAACATTACTTCTTTGTATCATTAGTTGACTCAAGCATTAAATGTAAGCTCCGGTGTATTCCTAATCGCTCGGAATAAATAAGTTGAGATTTTTGTGTAGTTTGTCTTCATATAAATCTTTGTCAATAAAAATGTTATTCACCGGAAAAGCGAAACTCATTTCGTGCTATCATTGAGAGAGACGGAGAAAAAAGTGATGAAAAGATAATTAGAAATCAATCAAAATTCCGGACAAATGAAGATCTTATGGAAGAAAAATTTCACCAAAATTATCGATTTATACAAACACTGCTTTGATTTTCAGCTAATTTTATGGGAAAATCAATTTCTAGATCAAATAGATTTCGAAATAGAAGAGGCCATGGTATAAATATTTGCCTGACAAATAAATTCCCCCAGAATAGCCAAATCTATTTGAATTGGATCTTGTTAAATAAAATAAATATAGGAAAACTCGATTCGACTCTTGAACTTTTATGGATCGAAAAAAATATCAAGAGATCAGCACTTATTTACATTTTATTGAAAATCGATGCCATGGTATTCGAGTTATTGCTTTTTGATTGTCAGGTTTTGTTGCACTTCACAGCAATTTCCTTATATCCGTATACATGTACCTAATCTATAGTACATTTCAATTTGTCTCCAAATATAATTCAATATTCAATTCAAAACCAAATTGTTTTACATAATAATTAAAATCTTATGATTTGTTTCTCGAAAAGTTAGCAAAACTTTCATTAAATTTTTAATTAAAACCATAAATAAAATCAATTAAATAAATGCCATATTTATACTCCTTTTTGGAGATTATAAAATGAAATCATTAAAACATTTTTTTAGATAAGACTTCCAAATGATTTCATATCTCATATCGACTCTGACTTCAAAATTTCAATTTAAAATTAAATGACAGAAAATCCTCAATAATTTATGACGAGTGTGAAATTGAATTGCCAAGAATAAATTTCAAATTCTGTACGATTGGAAGGCATGACAAAAATAAAAATTTCAAATCATAGAGTTTCTTATCATGATTTCATTGCTCATTTTTCTTTATTAATTCTTCTTCTTCTTGTGTCCAACAGAATAACATTCGGATCCAATACTGAGAACAGAATATTTTGTTATTACTTTCGCTCTCTTTGAGAATATTATGATTAGAAGTCGAGGAGAAACCCATTCAATAAGATTTTCATTGATTTTTTTCTTCTCGGGCATCGGTTTCGATAAGTAGTGAATGTTATTATAGGAAAAGTCAACAGTTTTTGGTTATTACGGTTAAGTCAAAACCATAGCATTAATCAAAAATTTTATGTCATTTAATATCTGAAAAACTGAATTCTCATTCCAAGCGAACGTCAATTCGTTTAAATCATTCAAACGAATCAATCAAATGAGTGAAAAAATTTTCAGAGAAAACCTCTTCTCAGAAGAAGTTTCAAAAAAAACTTATAATAAATATAAAGATCAGTGAAAACGACACAAAAGATTCGCTTAAAAGATAACAATTTTCGTTATCGAAGAAAGAACTCCAGAAATAAGTTATTACTATTTTGAATGATGAGCAAGGTTGTCTATCAAAAATCAATGTGAAATGAAATGTAAAGAACATTTTGTCGTTCAACTCTTCAATCAAAATCTTATCGATTGAGTTTTAATAATGCAAAACGATCATGTTGATGTTCATCTTGATCATCCCTCATTTCGCGGATGACGGACCAGAAGACTGAACTTCTGTGACAATAATGTTATAGTCTATCGTCTATTGACTCAACCATTGAATAACTGAATATAACTTTTTGGTTGAGTAAAAGCGGTACTAATATAAAATACAAACAGTATTTATTAATATGACGTTAATCTTCAGATAATTAAATATTATTTCATTTCGTAATACATTAACAAAAGCACTGAAAACACCAAAAAATTATATTTAATTTTATTCATAAATATTTGTTTCCCCAAAACAGAGACAAAACTGTTTTTGTCATTTGTTTTCCGGGGATTAAAAGATCTCAAAAATTATAGTAATTATTAATAAATATTAAATAATAACTTTCTTTCTGTGCTTACAATGAAAAGCAAATAATATATCAAATAATTATTCAAAGATTTGCTGCCATTTGTGTTCACAAAAGGTTTGTGTATTTTAATGATCTTTAAATATATTAAATGAAAATTTTGTCTAATATTTTATAGGCTATTATTCTTAGACTCAGAACTCCTATTGTATTGAATGAAGTTTTGGTCTAATATTTCAGAATTTAGTTTCAAAAGAAGTCAAAACAACAAATTCTTTACTGAAATGAACTATACTTTCCTCTGAATATAGTCTCCAGTGAAGAGAATATAAGTCTCTCCCCATATATACAGTTATGTTTGACAACAAAGAAAAAAATGAAAAATATTTTAAAATACATACGAATTGATGCATAAATCAAAGGATCGGAAACAAAACAATATGTAATAATTTATTTACTGTCAAACAAAACATAGGAATCACTGCCAATACTGTTATTCAACTCATAATTTACAGTTCAAAAAGTTTTAACAAATTTGTTTGGAATCGAAATTTTATTCCTTCGTCAGGAAATTCCGTAAATACTTCATCTTATTGACCCAACTCATTGACACCAGCCTCAGCACCAGCACATGCCAAGGCATTGCCAACACATGTCTGAACCTCAATCCCTTACAACAGAATTTTCCTTCAATTGAATTCTAGAAATAAGTATTTTATATAAAAAATCTATTGAATCAAATGTAACAGAATTGTTGAGTCGGTTAACTGATCCACAGATCACCTCAAATTCCATTCATTCTTCGGATTTCAATTTGATTTCTTTGTTAGGTCTTGAGTGCAGAGCACTGGCAGTCGTTATAACGTCAGTAATTAGTAATTATTTTTATTTTCCATCCTTTTAATGAATATTTAATTATTATTTAAAAACAATTCCTATAATGAAAACGACTGAAGGCGTGAAACTAATGATTACTAATTTAATGATCGCATCGGAAGTCAATCAGATTTTATGGGCTCTAATTGAAGGAGTGGGCACTAATTCAGTCGGAGTGACCCTTAATTGTCAAACATTACTGCAGTCGTCAAATAAAATAAATAAATGCTTCAAAAAGTACTAAAAATTATTGGAAATGTGTTTGACTTCTAACAGATATATAGTGCGAAAATGTCCCTGAGCTCAAATAGAGCTTGATCAAACAATAGATAAACAAAAATTTACGCTGATTCAAAAAAGGAGAAAAAGAAGATTCAATTATTACTCCTCTGAGTATTTTTGAGGAGAAAAACTTCACTCGAATATTGAATTTTTAATACAATCAACCATTAAATTGAATGAAAACTGAATTTTCAAAATAATGCCATCATTTGAGAAATTCTCTACATTGAAGTCAATTCTATTTTCAGACTTTTTGTTAGTTTTAATACATTTTGAAGAGTTTCACTCAAAAAGTGTATGAAAATGAAAAAACTTTTTTGCATTTTATATGTGCTATAAGTGGCAAATAAGAGCACAAAAAAAGTTTGTCATTACATCTCATACCAGACATCCATAGTATTATTGGTTTTGTTATTTTCTTCGTCACAAATACAATAAAAGTAGTCAATCGTTTGTATGGCCATCAGAATAGGGATGGCTAACGAGTGCCGATCATCAAAATTCAACAAAATTCAACAGGACACATTAAATAACTTTAGATATGGTAATAGAATCAATTGATTCAAAATAAGAAAAATCAATTATTGAACAAAATTTTGTTTGTTTTCTCAGAGTTTCTACAAATCTATAACTTATTCAACGAAATGGATCATTGGATTGCGCTCTACTGGCCATCCCTGTGTTGAGAGCATCCGAAAAATACTTATTCGAATGGACTGTCGGTATGTTTTGATAAGTATTGTCGAGAATGGGGTTAATTCAGTCCATCTCTTCTTATTAGAAGATATCGACCAAAGAACTAATGAAAGCAATAAAAAAGGCAAAAAGTTTTTCGCTATCATTCGTTGAATTTTCATTAGAAAACTGACTGCACTTCAAATTCATATCGTTTTCTCACTTCAAAACCCATTTCTTTGATAACAGTTTTCTTCGATTCCATTAAATTTCAATTCAATTAATACTCGAAAATACTTTTTTTCCACAAATTCTTTTGAATCAAACGCTTAAACGAATTCAAAATAATTAGATTTTTTCAAATCATTTAAAAGCCACTCAATTGTCAAATGAATGAAAGGATTTCACAAAATTTTGTCAAATTTTTTTGAGAAATCTTTTAACAAAATGAACGAATATTTTTTTGAAACTTTTGATATTGAGATTCAAATAATTCAGAGATAAATCTGAGAAAAAGATATGATTGAAAGGAGTAGTGTTTGAAGACTGAGAGAGTGATAGACTTGTGTTCATTGTATTGAATACACAATAGTCTTCATAACCAAAGGAATAATAAAAATCAATTCAATTGAAATGACATTCAAAACGATGACTGACTAGTGAACAGTTCAAATGAAAGGCTATCAAAACATTTGTTATCTATATATTCAGTGATGAAGGGAGAGGGAGGGAGGGAGGGATGGAGGGGAGAGAGAGAGAGAGAGAGAGAGAGAGAGAGAGACTCACCCAAATAAGTTGAAGCACCGGTCAATATAAACAGTACTTTCAATGCGTCTAACATATTGAAGAGCCAGTGCTGATGGCATCCAATTATAGACAAATGATTCCTCCAGATTTCAAATGCAGAAAACAAATTAGTTAAATTATGATCATGGCAAGTTCCAGAGCTAAATCGAGAGCAGTGCCATTGGCTCACGATTTGCATGGGAATAGCCTTATTTTTTACTTACTTCTAGCAATTTAAACGAATTAAACGAAAATAATATCTCATTATCTTCTTCTTCAGATCACTACAAGAATTTGTTTTTTATATTTATTTTTTAGCGAAGTTTTCGACAAAAAAAACTCAAAACACTATTAAAAAGATTTCATTTTCTTCAAATCATTTGATGAATTTGTAGACTGAGTGACAAAAAAATCTTTAGTTCAAACATAATCTCCAGAAGATTAAGACTTTTTTCTTTAAGTATTTTTCAAAAAGAATTTTATGGTTTCTTTGGCATCAAATGTCTTATTATATTAAAAGTCTCCGAAGTTATGAACAAATTTTTAATTTACAGTCCAAGAGATATAACATTGAAAAAGCTGTTAAATTACTCGAAACTGACCGTAAAAATGCTGTCCTCTTCTTCTTATGTGAGATTTTTCTTAAGAATGAAATGTCAGCTCAAGTCTCAAGAATAAACATTTTCGCTCAGAATAAAGTACTTGAGTTCAGCATATTTTCAATGAATTCTTCTCTTTTTTCTGAACAAAAGAAAAACACATTAAGTTTTGAGCAAAAAATTCTATTTTTTCATATTTTATATTATATTTGCATACCTTTAAAGAAAAGTATTTCCAGAAAAAGAAATTCAGAGAAGAATTTGATTTATTAATCAATAAACTGAAGAAATTTATTTCAAATATTGTTTAACAAGAGTTTTGTTTTTCTCAAAAACTATGAGAAGAAAAAAATATTTGTGAAGACGTTTTGCACTAAATTAATGAATACAAGAATTTATTGTCTTATTATTCGACAAATTTGTCAGAAAAAAGTGAATTCAAGTGAAAATAAAAGTCATTTCGTGTCGTAATCCGTAATATTAGTCCAAATAAAAGTCTTAACTGAGATATTGTCGAATAAGATGTTAAGTCGAAAAATATTGTTATGACCGCAAAAAAAGTCAATAACCAAACGAAGGGATATTCACTTCACAAGACTATACACAACGTTATAATAACTGTTACCGTCTTCTAACTCATGAAACCCGATAGAAGACGATAGAGAAGAAGTCTTTCACTCTTTTCTCAATATCTGAAAACATTGCGAAACGAAATCACTGGAGACAAGAGTTATGAACTTATGGCACAAAATACTCGGAAAAAGAGCTTTTATTATCAATTTTTTTTCGTTCACATATCAGACAAACTTTAGCCGAAAGTTATTCTTATTTAAAGTTGTATTTCGATATAAACTACTGCACCGATTGAGCACTTCCTCACGATTCTCGTATGGCTTATATAAAGCTTAGAGAACGGCTTCTATTATAGCGATGTCGGGCCACTCCGTATAATGGAAAAAGACTGCGCCGCCAGTATTCTGTGCTCTCGAGCTCAGACTCTCTGATCAATACTCTGGACTGGTATGAGGCCTCTCTTCACAACTGAAGGAGATATTAAGCGAGTGATGCGCTGAACAAACACTACACACATAACACGCGTCGACAGAAAGGACAGGAATTTATTACATTTTGATGAACTTTACCAGAATAGGAAACACATCTTTTTTTTGTTCGGAGCACTGGTGTGAACCAAATTAGTTGATTGTTTGCCATCCATTTCATCCATTTTTCTAGAGTCAAGTCGTTGTCATTAAATTTGAAGACAAAAAAAATAGTTTTCTCCGAAAAATTGACTCATTTTATGATTAATTATCATTTCTTTTGTCAAAATGAAAGACGAATTTAATTTGTTTGGAGTCTAACAAAAGGGAACGTCAACTCTCACTGAAATTGCTTTGAAAACCCTTTCCTTTTTGTTTGGGAATCGATTAAATTTAAATTCAAAGATAATGACAAAAACAAAGACTGAATTTCGATATTAGACATTAAAAGACGTTAAAAACTGCTTTTCGTTTAACCTTTAATTTCTTCGACAAATTCAAAGAAAATTTTGAGTAATTCTGGGATTTCTCGAAAAACATTAGTATTTGGGAAAAGAATTTCAATAATTTTCAGATTCAAATCAATTTACATATCAGACCAATAAGTCATTCAAATATGATTTTTGCGGAAAAACTTTCTGATATTCAGAACAGAATAATATTCAGTGAACTGAATGAATAAAAAATTCATTAAAAAATGATTTATCGAATTATGAATGGATTTGAGTTTTTTTCTGCAGATTTTTTTTCCTTCGCTCTCTATTAGACACCAAAACCCAGAATATGAATATCTCACAGAAAACAAGATATTCATTGACTTAGATTCTGTTGTTGAGGTTTTTCTGTAGAATCAAGTGCTGTGTCTCTCTAGTGCTCACCATAACGGAAGTTAAATTATTTTTGTGGATAACTTTTTGGCAAAACAACAGCCACTTGTGATATAAAGGGAAGTCTACACTAATGAACAGCAGAAGCACTCGAATTATGTATTAATCAATAGCCCAGACGTTGTAACGGAATGATAGGCAAACATAGAGAACATCAGAATATATACGCCTCTAATACTCGAGGATAACATGGATTGGGATTCGAGTTTCCACAGACTCTATGCATAACAGAGAGAATCGTATGTTTCACAACATTTGTAGCAAATATTTCCCAAAAGATTGCTTTTCTAACAACGTTTCAAACGATTTCCAATGAATTTTTTGTTAACTTAAAAGCATTTTGCGCTAAATTAGTCAAAAAGTCATTTATAAATCCTGACTCCTATACCATAGAATCAGAGAAATGACCGAAAAATATAATGAAAAAGAATGTCTTAGAGACAGAACTGCCCAACTATTTGTTTGATGAATAGCAGTATTGACTAACTTTAAGAATAAATGGGTTTAAATCAAAACTACTGATAAGTTTTGTGGTTCACTACTAGACTTTCGTACAATATTTTAGCGGAAAAAAAGAGTTTCTCTTCTCTTCTTCTCTCTCTTTATATACATTCTGTCAATGAAACAGATTTTGGACTCAGATATCGATAATACTATTTCGGATTCTATACTATTAAGCGATGAATAAAATATGGCTTTACTTTAGGTTTTCTGAATAAATGAGATCTGACTTCGATATCAGAAGACGAAAAGACTGACACAAAATGTAGTCAAACGTCAAACAAAATAAACAGAATTTTTTTTGTGGATTTCAATCCAAATGAAAATTTAATTACAAATTTCGATATTATTATTAGATTTCGAGTTTATCTGAAATTTATTTCCGAAACAGTGAACCGAAAGAAACAAAGCATTCAATTATTCAATAAATAGAAAACTCATTAAACTAATGATAAATTATCTCCAATTAAAGGGTTGCGCAAAAACTGCTTCGCAATACACAAGTCTTTTGCTCTGGAAGTGCTTTTTGCGACCAGACGTTCAAAAAAAACAAAATCATTGCCTTATTTATAGGGTTTACTCAATTTGGACACACATTTCAGTGCTGTTAAATGGAGCTAATGTTGGCCAAGATGACTCAATCCTAGTTAAAAATTTATCAAGTAAAATTTTGCTGAAAAGTTCAAGAGTTCACTTCAATTCAGATTTAAATTCAATAATTTATTCAAAAAATTAAATTAATTAAACGAATTGACTATCGATAAGCGTATCAGTGATGGGGACGACCATCCAATTGACTTTACTGTTGAAGAATGAGATCTCAAGAGTTTGACATTTAATTCAATTGCGATGAACTGAAAAGTGAGCACTTTTTGTGAATTGATGGCCAACTTTCGCACTTCACTACACAACTGGAAACACAGAATAAAATGGATCCGATTTTTATCAAATTTCTCAAAAGTTTAACACATTTTTCAGAAACCAATAGATTTTTATTTGGCAGAAAAGCACCTGATTTTGCACTAAAACACTTCCCCAACACTGTATTAGCCCTATATTGAGGTCAAGATATCGACAAACATTTGTTTCAATCGCTATTAAAGACATTTTAAAATCGAAATCATTTAAAACTAAAATTTTTCTCAATTTAGTGACTCTTTTGTTAAAACCATTAGTAAACTCAGCCATCAATCGATTGAAAGTTTAGAATATTTATTAGTTTTTCGATAATTACTTCAAATAATTGAAGTGAAAAAAAATATATAATAAGTCTTTAATCGAAACAATAATTTACATAAATTTCGGTAATAATTAAATAATTGATGAAATCGATGGAAAAGTCCAAAAAATTAGATAATTATATAATAATTTCAAACATTATTTTCGACAATAAATTGATTGAAACTAAGGACTAAAGCAATCATTTGTTTATAAAATAGTTTTCTCTGTAGTACTTGAGTTCAGCAATACTTTCATTGATGTCATCAATCGCTCTGTGAGTCAACGCTTTCTGAAAACTCGCGTCTTTTTTGTACCAAATTCTTACCAACTCTTTGATTGTCGAGACGTCAACAGTTCTGTAGTGAAGACAAGACGCGAATTTCGGCAAAAATTTGTTAAGAAATAGTCTGTCGTAACCTTAAGTACAAAATTAATCAATTGATTGGTTTAACGGATGTCTTAAATCACTTACTGACAGAATTTCCGGCCAAAAGACCTTTTGATATATTCAACTGAACCATCGATTCGGACAGTCGTTTGTCCACTTCTTCTATAGTTAGTTCCGATTCCAAGCACTGCTTCACAAGACCTGATTCGGTGTGTGTTTTGACACACCATTCGTTCATTGAGTCTAATATATGTTTTTCCGTTTTAATGACAAACGGACCAAATTGTCTCACCTTTGGATCAATTGGTAAAACAAAAGACAAATTATAAATCAATTTAAATGAAAACAAATTCAATAATATGACAAACAGTGTCCAGATTTCCATTTGTAACGACTACCGCCACTTCGAGGAGTCGGTGGGTATTGATGTCGAGTCCAGTCATTTCACAGTCGACCCAAACCAACTTTTTCCCAATAAATTCAGACGTTTGCGACATTTTCCTAATTAAACACATTTTCGGTAATTTAATGGTCACTGAAATCAAGCGATTAATTGAAACAAAGTTTGAAAACATTTCAAAAAACGACTCAATTCTCAGATTGTTTACAACAAAACTGTTATGCAATTTGAAGGCATGGCTTATATGTGTTGCCATTCATTATAACTACCGGTGCTTTCAATTTAGGATTAGTCAGAGTTTCTCAAAATAGATACCAATTGTGTCAAAAAAATTGAGACAATTTTGTTTACCTTTTGATCCAAACTATTGATTGATTTAATTATAATTAAATTAATTGAACACAAAATCAAACGACTATTTAATGGATTGGATTGTAATCTGAGTTCAAACTTCTGCACAAATAAGTCATTCACATAAAACGTAACAAAAAATTATTGTTTTATTCCCTTTTCTTTAGTTTTATGGTTTTTGAAGCCAAACGACTCAACACTTTCCCTCAAATTACATAACATTTTATGTGAGAGTTTTGCTATCATTGCCATCAGAGTACAGTTTGACTGAAATATTTGTTGAGAAATATAATTGATTTGAAGGCATCCGACGAACAATAATGAGAACCATTGCTATCATTGACTGACAGTAAACAAGACGTCTATCTTAAAACACGTGGCAATCGGTTCCCAATATCTGAGATAATTGAGTGTCCACTCATTGCCGGTCCTCAACACTCGTAAATACTTACAAAATGGAGAGTTTGGTCCAACAGTTGGTCTCATTTTACTCAAAGAACTACACTTTAGTGGCCGTTATTGTGGCCATAATTGCCATCGTTTTGCCGATAAGTCAGTTGTTTTTGAAGATTTCAAAATTGAATTCAATTTAAATTTTAATCATTTTTTACAGTTATCTATAGTTTTCTATCCCGGAAGACATTCAGAGACGCCGTCCTATTAGTTGGTCTCTCAGGCGCGGGAAAGACAGTTCTCTTCACTCAGGTATCGATTTTTGAAGATATTTGTCTTGAATTTTGATATTTATAATTGTTTGGATCATTGGATCAGTTAATCGCTAAGAAGTTTATATCTTCGGTGACATCAATGCAAGGATTCGAAGGCAATCTTCGTCTACCGAACGGGAGAACCATTAAACTGATTGATTCGCCCGGTTTTGAAAGACTCAGAAACAAGTATTGGGACGACTATAAGCTGAGGGCAAAGGCTGTCGTCGTTGTCATCGATAGCACAGACTTCAGTAATAATGGCAAAGATGTGGCGGATTTGGTCTACAACTTATTGGTGGACCCATTCGTTGTGACCAACAAAATGTCATTCCTTATGGTCTGTACCAAACAGGACGAGACAAGAGCTAAGTCTTGTAAAGTACTTCAGAAACAACTCGAGAGAGAAATGTAATCAAATTATATTAAATTTTATTGTTTTGTCATTAATTTTGTGGTTTTGTTGACAGCACTGCCATCCGAGAGACCCGTACCGGAGCCCTGGGCTCTACCGGTGATGACGACACGAGTCATGTTATTCTGGGAAAACCAAACAAAGAATTCTCATTCAATGATATCAAGAATTCAGTCGATTTTGTCGACTGTTCTGCTGTTGAGAGCAATACTCAATTGGATTCAGTCATCGATTGGTTAAAAAGTATTGCTTAAGATATGAAACAATTAAAGAATTATTTAAACAGTTGTACAGTATTTTCGTTTCGCACGAATCGACACTATTTCCAAATCTATAGTAATTTCTTATTCGTTGTTATCATTCATTAATTTAATGAATATTTTTATTGATTTCTTGTTTAATAAATGTTTGAATTCAATGATTTCTTCCAACATTTCAGTTCATATTTCAAATTTATTTTGAAATCAAATGAAAGGTTTATATAAGTCTTATATCTAATCGGTTGCTATAGAAAGAGAGAGAAAACTTTTAATAACAGTTAAATAAACTGTTTTAAGCAATGCTTTCAATTGAATGTCATTTTTGGTGGAAAAGAGTTGAGAATGAGTTCAGTCAACAGTCATTTTGAAAGTGATCTCGACTTCGAGCGATATCTTGAAAGGTTTGATCCGCCGCCGACCTATGAAGAGGCCATCTCTCAAACTACAGGCCATATAACTGTAGAGCCAATTGTGAGCCACCGTCGAACTCATCCCTCATCTGATTTCATTCAAATGGTTTACTCTCCGCAACAAATCGAGAGACAACTTTCCCAACGGAGGACTCATATCAATGGGAACCGAGAGATAGACAGACAGCGAAAGAAAATATGTTTTTGTTTTTAACGTCTGACTGAAAATTCACTCATTGGTCGTTGGATTAGTCATAGATGAGCTGATAGATGAGCAAGGTCATATTGAAACTAATTGCGAACTTTACAAAACTCATATCACATAAAAAATAATTTTCATAATACATTTCATTATCTTATATTCATTTATCATTTGATTCAATTTTAAATAAAATTATTTTTTAAAAAGTGCAATAATTGACCAGGTTTAATCCATTTTTAGTCATTTATTATTAATTTTGATAAATACTAGTTAATGACTATGATCATTTAATTAAAAAAACAAAAAAATAATGCAAAAAAGTGTCCGACGAGGCGGATTTGAACCACCGACCTAAGGATATCAGCAATTCTACTACAGTCCTCCGCTCTACCAACTGAGCTATCGTCGGATATGATAAACGAGGAAATAAAGTCCGATCCAAATGATATTTTTGACCTCAATTACAGTAAAACTAGTTTTAAATGAGTTATTTGAGTCCAATATTTAATCTCATAATTTCAAAGACCATTACTAATTAATTTCTAATAATTTCAATAATTATTTGTCATATGATTGTGACTGAGCAAGCGCATTTCAAACCATTTAAGTTTAGCTGATCTCCTTTGCTTTCTCAGCGTAATATAAATAACCAAGCTCATCATAAATATAATTATTTTTTATTTAATGAAGAAATAATTCAAAATGTCTATAGGTTTGGCTTAATTTGAAGGCAATGTTTGATTAACTCTTTGACCACTTGTTCACTATATTTAGCGAAACAGAAGTGTCCGCCACCCCTAAGAGCCAACACTTTTATCCAGTTTTCCCGTTCGGAGTCTTTTTCCTTTCTTTTATCGTCAGAATATATGACCAAATCTTTTGTGTCGGTCCCCAATCTGTTACTGAATTCTTCGTATGACTGTTTAGGGATCAGTTTATCGCTATCTCCATAAGCGACAAGAGTTGGAAGTCTTCGTGATTTCAATTCTTCTAATAATTTATGGAATTCAGAGTTTTTAAGATATGAGTGAACCAAACAAAAGTATAACACTTCGTCTACACTCGAGTAAGTCATTGGTGACCATCCCTTCAATCTGTTGTGAGGTTTGATGGCATCCATTAAAGCGATTCCCAACTTATTTGTACTGAAAATCGAAAATATTTTATTAATTTTGAAGAACTTCTGTGAAACGCATTGCGGAGAGAAAATGCCGATCGAGTGGACAGTCAGTTCCCGGGGCTGTAGTCATAGTAAAGACATTTTCAGACAATATTAAGAATAGATGAAGACTTACATCCGTCCAAATCAGTGAAATCGGATGAATTCCCGCCGAATGACTGATAAAGCAATCGACTGTCTGGACATCGATGGCCTTCAAGAAGTCTCTAATGAATTGAGACCTCTCTTCGTTTGAGTGCCAGAAAGCCATTGTCCGACGGGTTATACCAAAGTCGAGCATATTTGGGACAATCACCCGAACATTCGTATCATTTCGATCGAAGTAATCGATTAAACCACTGAAGTGTTTGTGATGACCCGGATTGCCGTGAATGGCAACCACTGTCTTCACATCCCTTTCATTCTTAATGTCTTTATCAGCAAAAGAGTCCACATATTCCACACTCACAGGCAGTCCATCGGAAGGACTTTTCCGATAAAAATTTGGATACTTTTTCTTCAACTCTTCATATAATTGACCGCAAGTTTTGAATTCAATTGTTTTTATTTGATAACTATTTGTTGAAAAATTCATTATATTTTTCACTTCAATTGATTTTATCAGAGTTTTTAATGAAATCAAAGTACAAATGGGTTTCTCAATAAACATTATCTGCAGTTAATTCAAAACAAATTCAAGTTTTCCTCAAAAACTTTTCTCAAATTATTGCAAAATTGAAATGCCTTTGAGTTATAATAATAAATAATTTGAATCAAATTGAACTCAAAATTAAATAATTGAAAAGTTTTTCTAAACATAAGGACTCCCAAATGATCAAGAATATTGGAGCATGATCAAATTACTAAAATTCACTTAAAAGTACTCAAAAGCACTGAAATATCTAATGTTTACGAAAACAGTTTGAATGAGGCAATAGTGTTATTAGACTTGGAAGAAACGACCTTGCCAAATATGATGTCACCACTGATCACTCATCAAGTGATATAATTCCGCAAAATTCGAAACATATTTATTAATTGTTTAATGAAGAGTCAAATAATTTTTTGCTTTTATTGTTAAATATTTTTAATTATATATTAATTGAAAATAAAGTCTTCGACAACAGTCTTGAACTCAGATCTGTATTTCTGATGCAAATAATGTGAACCAAATGGAAATCTAAACAACGAATAAATCTTTTAATTGTTTAAATAGACTCTTAATATCTGCGACCTTATTATTTGAGCTTGCTTCAATTTTGACTTCACGTACAAAGCATGTTCCAAATCGATCAAACGATCCTATCAACAATAAAGATCAAGATTGAATTTATTTGAAATGACCATGGTCATCATCACATACACAATCCCCTTGAATGATAAGAACCGGACATTTGATTGAGTCATAATCTTGGAGAACACCGTTTGGGAAGTATTCATGCATTTTAAGTACAAATGTCATGAGCTCTGTCCACAACTGTTGAATTTGATCTTGGTCTTTGTATGACCGCAAATAATTATTGACAATATTTTTATGCCATTTGTTGACATCATTTGTTAAATTAAATGCTTTTATATTTGTTTTATCGAAATCTTTTTCGACAATTCCGAACAGAATAAGACTCTCGACATTATTTGGGTAAAGAGATGTCAGGATTAGTGCACTTCTGGACCCATCAGACCAACCCAGGACTGAAAACTTCTCATATCCTAATGACTGATCAAAAGTTTTAAATTGAACAAGTTGAAAATCAGACTAACCTGCATAAGTTTGAGACAACATTCGGCATCGTTTTTATAGACATTGGGTCCATAGGGTCTGTTGGGAGGGTGTGATCGGCCCCAACCCGGAAGTTCTACGCAAATGATTGTCAACTTTTCCAAATCGAGTGAATCCTCTCCAATCACTTGATGGTAGAAATCTGTTCGACCGGTTCCTGAAAATGTTGTTTAAAATTTTGTTTCGCAATAGATTTGAGACAAACCGATTCCTCCGGGTATCATAAGTAGAGCCTTAGGCCCCGAACCAAACTTTTCACACCAAACGGGCCATCCGTTGACGTCAACCTTAATGCTGGTCATCGAGTGATGAACTATTTGCAAGTTTTGAAATCTTTTTGAATTAAAATATGAAAACAACTAAACATTACAACAAAACGAATGATTTCTACACTTTTCGAGACTTTTCTTTCCTTTCCTTCAATAGAAGCTAATTCTTAGCATAAAATATGGATTTTACGCAATCTTTTACTCATAAGTTTTCCTGTCGTTTAAAGTTTAGTTTTGACTTTACTTTGCATTTAACATTAACTTTAACATTAACTTGATCATTATTACTATTCCAAGGATAATATCTTAATAAAGACTCTTTTGAATGATTTTAAAAATAAGAGAATGTTTTGAAGAGAAAGAGAATTGAAAGACAATGGATATCGAATTTTATTAGATTTTAATGTTTTTATTAAAATTTAATTATGAAATAAATAAATAAAAATTAAAAACTTGTGAATACAAAATCCAAAATTTGTTTTATTAATTGAGATTAGATCAAAATTAGATACAGATACAATTAAACTTGATCAATTTATTGAAACAAATGGACAAATCGAAATTCAATTCATAAATGAAGACAATGTTTAGCCAATTGTTTGTTAACGTCTTCACTATATTTAGCGAAACAGTTGTGTCCACCGCTTCTGAAAGACAATACTTTTATCCAATTTTCGCGTTCAGACCATTTGAACACTAAATTGTTATCAGAATAAACGGTCAGATCTCTGGAATCTGCACCCAATCTGTTTGTGAACTCTTGGAAGTCGTGTTTAGGGATGGCTTTATCCCTTTCCCCGTAAACAATAAGAGTTGGTATTTGTTTTGCTTTCAATTCTTCCAAATACTGATAATATTCTGAGTTTTTTATTTGAGACTGAAGTGCAAAAAAACATAAGACTTCGTCGACATTGGAGAGGGAGACGGGAAGTATGACTTTGGCTCTGATGTGAGGCTTATATCTGTCCATCAGTCGTATCCCCCATTCTCTCCAACAGAACACTGATAAAAGTCTAACGATTATGAAAAACCTTTGCGGAAGATATTGGGGGGAGAATAGGGCTATTGAATTGACTTTTAACTCTCGTGTCTGTCAATCAAAACACAATTAAATATTTATTAATCAAACGATAGTGACTCACATCCGTCCAAATCAGTGAAATCGGATGAATTCCTACCGAATGACTGACCAAACAGTCTATCGTCGAAACATTGATTGCGGTTAAGAAGTCTCTAATGAATTGAGACCTCTCTTCGTTTGAGTGCCAGAAAGACATTGTCCGACGGGTTATACTAAAGTCGGGCATATTTGGGACAATCACCCGAACATTCGTATCATTTCGATCGAAGTAATCGATTAAACCACTGAAGTGTTTGTGATGACCCGGATTGCCGTGAATGGCAACCACTGTCTTCACATCCCTTTCATTCTTAATGTCTTTATCAGCAAAAGAGTCCACATATTTCACACTCACATGCAGTCCATCGGAAGGACTGTTCCGATAAAGTTTTGGATACTTTTTCTTCAACTCTTCATATAATTGACCGCAAGTTTTGAATTCAATTGTTTTTATTTGATTACTATTTGTTGAAAAATTCGCAGAATTTATGAAATGATAGGATTTTAGAGAATATTTCAAATTATGAAAACATTTTATAAAAATCATTTTTTTCACTAAATAAATAAAATCAAATTTAATGTCAGCTCATATTATTTGATCACTAATGGTATTAGAAACTTGAAATAGAACAATTATCTTGGTCATTACAATCACATCATCATAACAACAGAAAAGTCGATAATTCAATAAAAGAGATGAAAAACAAAATTCATTTCATTTGTTTCGCAATTATAGGAAAAATTCAAAAATAAAAATCAATTAAAAAAAAAATTTTTAAACGTTTTTCATCAAAACTAGAGTTCAAAACAAATTCATTGAGTATTAAAAATATTGATAAAAGTTATCAAAAGTTATTAATTGAGAAAAACTCAATTGAATTCAACAGTGTTTTGATTGAACTTAGTTAGAAGCAAATGATACAAAGTAAGTGACTTTGTACATTACTTGTACAAATATAAACAATAGTTTATTTACTGTTTATGAACCGGATTATCACTTTGACGTCATTTCTATGGGTTATTTAAAACATGTTTTGAGTGAAAACTTATGAGCGCCAAAACCGGTCATTTTAAAACTAACCTAGCTAATCTCAACTATATTCGGGTTAATTAGAATTTGAGTTAACACTAAAATTTGAATAAAATTTATATAAAACTAAAATAAAATGAATTCTTATCTCAGATATGAGTTGTTTATCACAATTGAAGGCAGTGTTTGACTAAATGTTTGTTCACTTCTTCGCTATATTTTGCGAAACAGAAATGTCCGCCACTTTTGAAGGACAAGACTTTGACAAACTCTTGGCGTTCGCAGTGTTTCTCTATTTGGTTGTCTTCGGAATAAATGGTGAAATCCTTTTGATCTGCGCCCAAGTCCTGCACCAAAAGCTCGAAATTCCTTTTGAGGATCAGTTTATCTCTTTGTCCGTAAACCACAAGAGTTGGGATTCTATTGTTTTTAATGTATTCGAGTCTCTGATGGAGTAAATGTTGATCCAAACCATTGGAACCGATGAGAACAGTGAGAAGCACTTCATCGACGTTTGCGTAAGACATGGGATAACCCATTTTGTGAGCGATTAGATGCGGTCTTATTTGGTCCATAAAACCGATCCCAACCTTATGTAATGTGAATAACGAGAAGAGTTGACTCATATTAAAGAAATACTTCGACAGCCAAAGAGGTTGAGGACAGAACAGACCAATTGATTTGATGAACAATTCCTGTGGCTATTATTACAACCAAAATAAGTGTCAAATTAATTGACATTTTATTTAAATTATCGATTGCTTACATCAGACCAGAGGACAGAAATCGGATGAATTCCCGCCGAATGACTGATAAGACAATCAATGGTCGAAACGTTTATTGCCTTAAAGAAGTCGCGCAACAGTTGAGACCTCTCTTGGTTTGAGTGGAAGAAAGCCATTGTCTTTCGGGTGAGACTGAAGTCCGGCATATTTGGGACAATCAGACGAACATTTAAGTCATTATTTTTGTCGAAGAATTCAATTAATTCATTGAAGTGATGATAATAACCGGGAATGCCGTGAATGGCGACAATTGTCTTAATTAGACCACCGGTTGTCAAGTCTTTGTCGGCATAAGTGTCCAAATAGTCGACACTTACGACCAGTCCGTCGTCGGGACTCTTCCGATAGAGTTGTGGATTCTTTTTCTTCTTCTGTGGATATATTTGTTGACAAGTTTTGAATTCAATTGTTTTTAATCGACTTTCAGTTGAAATGTGTTTAATATTTTTCAATTCAATTGATTTCAATAAATATTTAATTGGATTTGATTTACAAAAAGTTTTGATCGAAAGCATAGTTTTCGTCAAATTATTGAATGAATTCAAAAGTTATTTAAATA
The DNA here is from genome assembly GCA_034700625.1 of Tectocepheus velatus. Classification (NCBI taxonomy): domain Eukaryota; kingdom Metazoa; phylum Arthropoda; class Arachnida; order Sarcoptiformes; family Tectocepheidae; genus Tectocepheus; species Tectocepheus velatus. Next base: position 28,918 of record JAQIXV010000171.1, read on the forward strand.
TCAAAAACATATGAAAAACACATTTAAAGTCCAAAACTAGTGCTGCAAATGGTATTTCATCAGACGATTGTTCCGCTTATTTACAAAATATTAAAAAACATAATTTGATAGATAACACAATTGCCAAGTGTTGAGCGCCAAACGTGTCCCAAGGTTTTATTTGATCATGATGATTTCAGTGTTTATTTGAATTGACCTCATATTGTCATTTTCGGGAAATTAGGGAATAATTATTCCAAATATTTTGATATCTCTATTACACCAAAACGTTATTGATTTTCAAAATAAAATGTTTAATAACTATACAATACGTCAAACAAATAGATGAGTTATGCGACCCTTCAATACAAAACCTCATTGAAAGTCGAAACCCCTTTTGCCGGACGTCAACAATAGTCTACCAAATGATCAGTGATTCTGAACCTCGCCTTTCATTTGCCTTTTAATTCAATTCAATTAAAATAAAATCGTTTTCATTAAACAATTGATTCACCGAAAGGTCAGTTGTTTTCAATTAATTTCAATGCATTCAATAGTATAGAACATATTGAGCATGGATATTTTTTTCTAATTTTGAAATTCTGTAATCAATTAATTGAAAAATTGTTATTCAATCAAAAAAATGCAAATAAGAGTCGATTTTTAGTTCAATCGATGCATTAATAACTGATTTATTGAACCAAAAACTCAAAACTTTCGCACAAATGATAAAACTTTTGCCAAAACTTTTCAAATTCTTTAATCACTTATCAATTGATTGATTAAAATTGATTTTTTCAACAAATTCTTTGAATTATCTCAAAAATGATTGAAAATTAGTTGTTTGACTAAAACCATAAAAAAAAATTGAAATTGCGATCTGCAGGTGAGCCAAAGGGTGAGGCAATGAGCAAGGTGATGCACCTAGATGAGTTCATCTTCAACTGTTGTGTGTCGTCAATGATATCGGACGACACACCGGCGGACACTTCTTCAGAGTCAGCGATGAATGTGTTTTCAATCGACGAGAATAAGATCCGCGACGCGAATGGCATTATCTTCGCTGAAGCCATCACTTGCTATAAATGCACTTTTTGTGGCAAAATGTTTGCCGCTATGGAAGTGGTTCTGACTCACTATCAATCAAACCACAGGTGTTCTGTCATTCCTTTACTTAAAGGTATGCATCAACTGAACCACTCTTTGGTTGAATTTAATTTTGACGTTTGATTTGAAAGGTGTGTCAAAAACATATACACCGAAAGTGAGAATTCCGAGACTTCCCCGAACCTCTTCGGTAACGAAGAAGAGCGAACCCTACGGCCCCTACGGACCCATTAAACCGAAACAAAGTGTTTTGTCTGAAAGTACGGCCACTAATGAAACGCCTCGACTCCCGAATGATAGCATAAAACCGATGAATAGCTTCTATAATAAAATTCAAGACAACAGGAAATTCAAGTGTTTATATCCAGGTATGTCTTTGGCACTGAATATCATTTAATTTGAATCGAATTGTCTTTTGATGGAAAGGCTGTTGGAAAGTCTTTACCTATAGATTAGGTTTGGAAACCCATCAGAAGAGCCACAGAAAGTTGAAGTCCTATAAATGCGATTGGAATGACTGTCAGTTCAAATGTTCAGATTTGGCGGGACTTCACTTTCATAAGAACACCCACTCAGGAGTCAATCCATTCAAATGTGTTTGGCCCGGATGTCAGCAGTCGTTCCCCTCTTCTGCAGCCAAAGACGAACACTTGCAGACGGAACATATCAAAGATAAGCTCTTGGAATGTGATTTCATCGGCTGTGGCGCCAAATTCGTGTCCGCAAAGGACAGGGAACGCCATAATAAGTGAGTCATTATTTCAATTGAATCTCAATTAAAATATTTAATATCCAAATAAAGCGCAACACATATCGCAAAGCGGACGGTCTGTAAAGTCAATCCAAAGTCTAAACCCATACAAAGCCTAACTCCCAGTACACCGGGAGTCAAAAGACCCGGTCGACCCCCGAAGAAGAGACCTATTGTCGAGTCATTGACTTCTTCGAGTGAATCAGAAACCAGTGATGAAGAGGATGAGGAAGAGTCCAATCAAAGAGTTTTAAACATTAGTCAACCGAAAGTGAGTCCTTCAAACGATGAACAACCCCTCGATTTGTCGAAAACAGGGGTCGATTTGTCGTCAAATATGGAAGCAATTGATTTAACGATGAAATCGTCGAACAAACAGAAGAGTGTAAATCGGATTCCGGGCAAAAGGGGTCGCAAACGGAAGAAAAGTGTGGAAAATAAGATAATCCACAAAACAATCTTCAGATGTGATTATCCCGGCTGTCGAAAGACATTCCCGGATGCAAACGGTCTTCACGAACACGAAAAGGAAACCCATAAAACAGAGACCACTGATGGACGGTCTCGATATGAGCGCAGATGTAAAGGAAATCTTTATTACAAACTATGAAATCAAATCATATTTTATTTATCATTAGTTTAGAAAAAATGGTTTTTTGTCCCAAATTTTTATTAAATGTTGACTTAAATTAATTATTACTAAAAGAGTTTTGAACTTAAATTTAAATTCAAAAACTGTTTTTCAGATTTTAACGACAATTTATTTTATAATTATTTTGTTTCGAAAATATTTTATCTTTACATCAAATTTATTCATCGATTAATTTAATAAACAATTTTATGATTCGCTTGAAATTCGTCTTTTATTTGAATTCATTAATAATTTTTTAAAAAAATTACATAAAATTTGCGGAAAAATAAAATAATAAAACGTTTTCTTATTATATAATAACAAATGATTTGATTTTTCTTTCGATGAATTAATAAAATTAATGAAAAGTCGAATAAAAAAATTCAATAAAATTTAAGCTTTGGTTAAAAAGTAACGCAATAAAAGAGTGAACCATAATATCCAAGAGGTAGAGATAATACCGACAGTCCAGTGAATAATGGTATTGACTTTACTCCACGATCCGTCACCGGTCCGGTTCATTCTTTTGATCAAATTGTCTTTGGGTACAGTCTTGCGATCGTAGGCCAAACCCAAGTAAGCGAATATGTCTATTAAAAGTGTTGTGAAATTAAAGTTGAATTTCCAGCCAAACTCTGAGGTCGAGTAATCCCAGGGAAACGTGTGGTGATAGTTGTGGTATCCTTTGATAACAAATAATGTTCTAATAGATCAGTCAAGTGTTGGATGAGACATACCCTCCCCAAACGACGCGTAAACGACTCCTGTGTTTTCTCGCGGTTCGATATTTTTCTCATAGGGTTTATTACCCCACTTGTGTGCGGCAGAGTTGACGAGCCATGTGCTGTGCAGTGAGTATACGTACCGAAACATGACTCCCACCAGAAATGAAGTTTTCAGTGATTCTCCCCAAAAGAAGTATGGGATTGAAGTCGGTATTACTAACCAGAAGATGAAAATCAAAGGATAGTAATACTTTCTCTGGAAGCGAACAATAGGATCATCCCAAATATCAGTCATATCCAGGTTCTTTCCTATAAAATGATCGAGATTCTCTTAAATGTTCGATATCTAACATTTAAGGTGAAATACCCTTCTCTTTGACTGCGGGATGTTTTTTGCACATAAGCCAACCCATGTGTGAAAAGAAGAAACCTCTGCGAGAGTCGTGGGGATCGGCGTCTGTTTCGGAATACTTGTGGTGAACCCTATGGTCGCGACACCACTCGTATATGTCGTTCTGAAGAGCTATTGTATTGGAGATCATCAAAAGGACTCTTAACGAGAACTTTGCTTTGTATGAGCGGTGAGACCACAAACGATGAGCGCCTTATCATTGAAATCAAAGTTTAATTAGTTCTCAACTATTATTCATTGCTTTGAAAAACATATTTGAAAACTAAAGAAAATATTTTTTAGTTTCGATCAAAACTATTGTCAAACAAAACGTTTGACTAAAATGACAATAATTTTTGGTCGAAATGATTATACCTGCGGTTATGCCAAACAAAGTGGTCAGAATAGTGAAGATATAGGCGAAGATTAACGTGGTCACATTAAATTCTGGACAAACTAGCATCACATAGTATGCATAAAAAGCTAACCAATGGATGAATGAGATAAGGAAGACATTCCTCCAGACAATCGTAGTTTTGAATCCCTTGTCCACCGAAGCATTAGTTTGAGTCTCTGTTAACACAATTTCTTTCGACATTTTTCTAATGCATCTGAAGTTCAAACTTTGATTACTGGGTATAAGATTTCAAACTCATTACCAGCACTCGTCTGGGGAACCGACTTCTCTTACATATAAAACTCGACTAAAACTACAAAACGTTTTTGACATTTAATCAGATGAGAGAAAAATTAGGATTTGATTGAGGAAAGTGTGGAAAGGGATTAATGGTTGCAGTCAGCAGTAGATAAGCCCTCACTTGTATCTCATGTGAACCCAAAGTGAATCACAGAAGACATCAAAAAAAAGTTCAATACTTTTTCAACTCCTCTGAGATTTTGACTAACTTTTGGAAATCCTTTATTTTGAGGTCAAATCAAAAGTAAAAATGCTTTCGCAACTGTTGTGCGTGTCTTATGTGCTGTGCTCTCCTTTTAATCGACTGATAATATTTTACAACAAAATTGTTAACCAATTAATAGTTGGTATTAAATAAGAGGTGAAAAAATTGATTTACATTTGTCTTGGAGTAAATTTCCACTAATTTGAAACATATCGTGAGATCAGCCCAAAGGCTCTCTCAAACACTCTCCACACTCTCTCCACTCTCTTCTAAATCCAAATCTTTTTCCTTTAGTATTAATCCTCAGGTCTTTGGATTTCCAGACAAAGTTTAATCCATTTTCAAGAATTGTTTCCCAAATTCAGTTCAAAACAAATTTATTGAAAGTATTAATTATGGCAGTCATTGACTGACCGGATTAAATTAGAGAATGAACTAGTAGATTTTGTGACATTTCAAACAAAATGCTTCAAATAGCAGGGATTCCCTTAATATAAAATAAAAATTGGGTCGAATTACTATATCCTGTTCATCCAAATTGAAGTTTTGATTTAATGGAAATACTTTGAAAATCTTTATATCTATTGATTTGAATCAGTAATTTCCAATCAATTCAATACATGGTTTGATTACATTTTAAGAATGCAATAATTTCCTTTCGTTTGAGTAATTTGATCAAGATAATCATAGTCATAGTGATAGTGATAGTTCATATTGAAGTGGAATTATTGCCAAATTGATAGCTATCTGACTGTCAGAAAGTGAGACCAATGCAGACACTAATGCCATCTCTTATTCACTTTTTATTGATTTTTTTGTAAACATTTCTCAAAACGTTTGAGTTTTTGAAAAAAAATTAATTCATTTGAAAATTCAATTCATATTTCAATTGATTTAATATTAATTTAATTGAGTTATCAATTAATTGGGATAATAATAACCTTGCTCATATTTCATTAATTGATTTATTTGAGAAAATTTGAGATGTCTTTCAATTTTAATCAAAATCCGAGCTTTGGTTTCGGGTCGACACCAGTGACCACATCCCAGACCTCTCTTTTCGGTACTCAGACGTCAACCTTCGGTCAGACATCGACTCCAGCTTTTGGTTCGACCCCTTTCGGCGGCCAATCGTCACAAACACCGCTTTTTGGGACACAATCTCAGAGTAGTTTCGGTTCGACTCCTTTCGGGGGAACCACTGGTTTCGGGTCATCGACTCCCGCATTTGGAGCTCAATCGCCGCCACAACAGTCGACCACTTCTTCAGTTTTCGGGGGTTTTGGTATTATATTCGTTAAACTATTTTTATGACAGAAAATGACATTTAATTGAATGACAGGAACTCCGACACAACAACAGAGCGTTCCCTCATTTGGTTCTGGTTTTGGCGGTCAGAACACTCCCACAACTTCTGCCCCAACCGGCGGTCTCTTCTCATTTCCGACATCACAGCAACAGTCGACGCCATCCCTATTCGGTGCTCAAACTCCTGCCTCAACGGGTTTTGGTTCTCCTTTTTCGACCCCAACCGCTCAACCGACTGCACAGACCTCTCAACCCTCTGGAGGTCTATTTGGGGCGACTCCACAGCCGACACAACAGCCCACAAGTCAACCGACCCTTTCATTTGGTTCGAGTGGTTTTGGTTCTACAGGTTTTGGTCAGACCTCTGCCCCAGCGTTTGGCTCTTCTATAACGCCGACAGCTCCGGCCTCAACGGCTGCTCCTCTTTTCGGAGCAACAAATATACGTTAGTTTTTAACCAAAAAGTGTTTAATTAAAATATTAATCATTTATTTGTCTTCAGAAACGTCTTCCGCTCCCACTTCGGCTGCGCCCGCTTTTGGAGGTTTTGGTGCGGCCACAGGTTTTGGCGCACCGGTGCCCACATCAGCCGCCCCTTCATTCAACTTTGGCGGCGGTGCTAATGCTTCGACAACAACGTCGACGCCTTCCCTTTCTTTCTCAATGAGTTCTGTCACGCCTTCAATCTCGACGTCAGCGCCATTACAGACGAGTTTCAGTTCAACGGGAATGGGATTCAGTGGTCCCACTATCGGCACTATCACATCGACCCCCAGTTTTGGTGGGTTCGGGGCTTCCACTACAGTCACAACAACAGCCGCTCCGACGGCCCCTTCCTTTTCATTCCCTTCGTCGACGACTGTCGCGAGTGTCGCCCCATTGACGACGACAACTGCTCCGGCATTCAGTGCACCCACTGTTACCACCACTCCATCTGTGACTACAACTCCGGGTACCACAGGGTTTAACTTCGGTGCCACCACTTCGGCTCCAAGTTTCTCATTGAGCACACCCTCAACAACAAGTTCTTCGACAACCACTGCATCTGTCGCTCCCTTTGGTCTAAATCTGAGCACACCCTCAACAACCGCCTCTTCTCTGCCGTCTGTGACGGATAGACCCACTTTCCCGACAACGACTGCTCCCAAAACGACTTCATTCTCTTTACAGCCAACGACAGCACCGACTGCCTCTGTGGCATCGACTGGAGGACAACAGCCGATATCGAGCGCAACCACAACGCGAATGACTTTCCGTCAACTCGAAGACCAAATCAATCTATGGCTCAATGAATTGAATCAATTAGAGGCTGAGTTCCACATTCAGGCCCAGACTATCAACTCCTGGGACTCACTCCTCATCAGTAATGGACTGAAAATAACAAAAATAAACGAAACTTTGGAGAAGTTGAGGACAGACCACACGAGAATCGATCATCAGTTGGACTTCATTATCGCTCAACAGAACGAATTGGAACAGCTTTTGGTCCCAATCGAGAGTCAAAAGTATGAGATCAGCTCTAATAATGCGGTTAACGCTGAGAGGGAACACACCTATGCTATGGTCGAAACCGTTCACAACGACCTCAATAGCATCGGAACCGACTTAAAGGTCAGTCAGAGTTCAAACAAATTGATTATCTTTTGACTAAAAATATGTATTTCTGACAGAATTTCATAAAAAAGTTGAACGAAATGCGTACTAATCAGGACTCTAGCGATCCTTTGGCACAGATATCAAAGATATTGAACTCACATATGGACGCACTTCAGTGGATTGAAAACCAAATCAAATCAATTAAAATAAGCTCTTAATTGGTCTCAGATTTGTCTCTTTATTTACTAATATTTGCCATTAATTAGAATATAATTTAATTCATTGATTGTATTCAATAAAATATTTAATAAACAACTTTTCATTCATTCATTTGATAGTAATTTGAAAGTATCTTAAAGTATAGTATTTTGAAATAAAATCCAAGTATTTTAAATGCCATACGTTTTGTAATTATGAGTAGTTTTGAAAATATATGAAAAGTGAAGCCCAGAGTCAGAAACCAGACTTAATGACTGAATTACTTTCTATTCTACAAATAAATTGATCGAACGGTAAATCGAAACGAAGTTAACAAACATTTAATGTTTTTATTGACTATAAATCAAGTGTCGAATTGAAGACATCATTTGAATCCAATGATTGGTTTCGGAATAAAACTATTGATTGTGTTCTTGTGTTACGACATAACGGTTGCAGATCTACGCATATGGGGTGAGACTATTCTTACAGCTCTTCTAAAATATCTTGTAGTCAAATGAATCCAAATAAACTTTTCTCGGTAAAACTAATCTAGCACGTGGACGAGCATCTTTTAAAGGTGAAAGGAATGAATCTAAGCATGTGTTTGATTTTGGGTCGAGTCAATCGAGTCCGACCGCTCGTCAAAAGAAAAAGTATCAGTTTTTGGTGGGAGAGGACTGCACTACGTTTAGTGATTGCATGAATGGCAAGTGTTTTAACGGAAAGTGCGCCAACATCTGTAGTACTGATAAGAGTTGTCAAGAGTCCGACTATTGTGCTATTGATCCCAAAGTTGACGACACTTATGGTCAGTGTAAGCACAAGTCGGGTGATTAGTGAGTCTTATATTAGTTTTGAAAGTAAAGACTTTTGTGAAAAGAGTTGAAAATCAATTTGTTTGTAATAAAACAGAAATCGTTGAATAAGTTTTTAAAAACACTTTACAGATAAGATAAGAGGACAGCCTTTAAGACCATTGATTGAAAAATTATTAAACTTAATATCATTTTAATTGAATTTAATTATAAATAAAAGCATTTAATATAGTTTTCAAATAAAGCTTTTATTTCTGTTATTCTTTGATTGCCTTTCAGTGATTCAAACCAAACAATCTTCACCTTCAGGACCAATGGCTCAATCAATATACTGCTCAACGAATTCACAGAATTCTAATTCCAATAATTATTCCGAAGAAAACAAAATATATGATTCCATGCTCATTCCAATCTTTAAATCAATTTAATTAATTTCCAAATTTTATTCTGAAATAAATGTTTGAATATTTCAAAAAATAATTTTAAAATTCAATGATCTAGGTATTTTTCAAAATTTTATCTTGCAAATACTTAATATTGAAATTATATTTTCAAAAAATTTAAATCATTTAAAATATCTGTAAATATATTCGGAGTTAAAAATAAAATACATTTGATTTGTAATTGAATTACAATTTTAGTTAAAATCAAAATAAAATATAAAATCAATAAATGTTTGCATTGAATGCAATCAATGAGTGATCGACTGTCGGACAAAGTTTTCAATTTTGAGGTCATTTAACGTAAACTCAATTCCTTTGACGACTTCTGCGGCCACTGATGTCAGAGAAGATATTAGAAGACAAACGATTCCTATTTGATGCCAACCACTTCTTGAAGCGATATCTGCGGCCACTTTGGTTGTCGTTGACATCAATGAAAGGGAAGCCATAACTATCTCTTTAAATGTGTTGACCTGAGAGGACCATCCGATCCCATACTTCCAAAGAGTGCAGTAATGCTCGCAATTGTTTGACTTCAAGTCGTACTTAAGTATTGTGTTCTTAAGACGATGTAAGACATCGAACACCTGATCCATGTCTGGCAACTGATTGCCGACAGTCTTCAACATTCTTCGCGCCATATTCTGCTGATTGTTGACCCGACAGAGGGATGGCGTTCCGTCGTCGGTGTCCTTCAAGATATCGTCCAACGGTTCGTATTTGAGTAAAGCCTTTCCATTGAATGCAATCTCTTTGCGAACGACTATTTCATTGTCGAAGTCATTGATTTCAAATTGTCTGTTGACAGCCGTCACGTGAAAGCACCAGACGGTGCCGTTTGAGTCAATAGTCTCTGCGATAACCCAATGGCGATACCCTCGACGATACACTTCAATGAGATCTCCTCGACGTAACTCAAATATAATTCTGTTGTACTCCAAGAATGAGCCACAGTTTCCAAACGACTCGGAACTAATGCTTTTCGAGACAACTGAACCCATTTTTGAGTCTTTATTTTGGAACAGATTTTAATCTTTTTATAATTTGACGTCTAATCAGTTGCTTATCTCATATCTCACTGTTTTGACAAAATAAACATTTCATTCAATAAACAAATGAACGAATCATTTCATTAGACTTTACATAAAATCAATACAAAAGTCCTTTAATTTCATAAACTTATAATTTGTTGAAAGTGTCAAACATTTAAATACAATGACATCACTCTATTAAAGCACTCCATTTATGGTGAAAACAGTCGCACAAACAACGTTTTAAATAAATTTGATCTTGACAGTTGACAAAATCATCTTGGCAAAGTTGGCAAAATTATTGCTAAAATGTTCTTTATAGAAATTGTTTGATAGTTTAATAAATAGACATTTTTAGTCAAAAATCTAAACATTTATTTATTGTCATTGAAATCAATTCAAATAAATTTCAAAATAAATAGTTTTCTTATAAATCATTAAATACGACAATAATCGAGAGAACAGTTACTCACAACACATCCCTGAATACAGAGCCCGTAATTGTGTGCAACTGATCCGTATTCACCACTGCATTCGTAGATGTGGTTTCTTATGCAAAAACCTGCCATAAGTACACTCTGTCCGCAATGTCTTCCCCCACACGAGTTGAGACACAGACAGTCGTCTCCCAATTGACACAAGTCTTCAGAAATTCCTTTTTGAATACAACCATAACTGCAGGAGGAGTTCAGATGGGCTTCAGATCCGTTTTGACCATCGCATCGATAAACATGATCTTCGAAACACCCACTCAAGCCTTCCCTTTGGCCGCAAAGAGTTCCGACGTCAGTGTTATTGCAAATGCATTCGGCACTCGATTTGTGTGAATATAACCACAAAATGCAAAAAATATTGAGTTGTTTAACAAATATTTCGAAAATTTTATTCATTTTTAGTCCAATTATACGAATATTTGATATCTTGACTCAAAAACAATGAATAGAAATTCATATCAAAAACAATTAATTATTTATATAAATATAACTCAAATGTCCCACAAATGAGACAATAAATCATTATTTTTATTGAATTGACATTTCATTGAAGCGGAAAAATACTGAAAAACTTCAGAGAATATGACTTAAAGCCAAACTTTTATAAAATTTTTCTCATCATTTCAATTATGAGTTATGAGAGGAAAAGACTCTAGTTTTGACTCATTTTTTGTACCCAACGTTAATGAGTCTAACATTTTGAGGAACCAGTCTTTTGATGTCTTGACTCACTTCGAAAACATCGATATCGAGGCGTAAAACAAACCATTTGTTCGGCTTAAGATTCGCCAACTGTCCGAATGCTTCGATAACTTTAATGGAATCAATAAAAGTTTGCTGAGCGGAGGGACCCTTATATTTAACTAACTCTAACACTTCAAGGGATTCACTATTGACTAAGTGTTCGATCCCTTCGTCTTTAATGTCTGTAGTATTGAGAGTCAGACGTCGAAGGCTTTCGAAGTTTGATATGACCTAAGGATAGGACAAAAGAGATGAGAATAAGACAATTTCGAAGCGAAAAACCAATGTCTGAATACCTGCCAAAAGTTCTGTTGAGAATCATTTTCGATAAAAACGTAAATTAATTCCAATTCTTGTAATTTCGGTAAAAAAGTTAAGGTCTGAATGAATGCCGAGAGAGAAAGGGATGCGTCAAAAATAGTTAACTTTTGGAGAGTCGGAGGAATATTAGGCAATAAATCGATAAATTGTTTGTCACTGTCTGAATGTAATCCTTCAAAACTGAAGATATTTACGTTTGAATCGAAATCTAAATTAAGTTTTCGTAAGTTTTTTAGTTTTTTCAACGAATCGTTTTGTTTGCTCTCAATATTAAAGTGAAGGGAAAGGCTCTCAATAGAGGGTAGGCTTCGGTTCAGTTCATCGAAGAGCCAATCGAATACGAAAACATTTAAATTGAAATCTTTGACCGAATGGTTGGAACCATTGGGTGTCAGAGAGTGGATCAGATCCAGTGCTTCAAATTCACTCATTTTGTGGTTCGGAAGGAAATGAATTTTTTTCAATTGTGTGCTCATTATTCCCAAATAAAAGGTCAGAATTTTCAAATTCATTGCATTTATTTGTGGATTAATTATTGTTAAGTCTTGCAAACGGATCGCATTCTTGTATTCATTTAATTCTAACGGCGTTTCGTGAATCCCATAGATTGGGGTCTTTGTGGTCAACGACAGACTGAAGTGCTTCAGACCCAACACTTTTTGTTCAATAAATTTAGTCCAATTGGTCTCATCTGAAGTGATTGTAAGACATTCCAGTTGTGGACAACGGCTAAAGACAGTGTCGATGTCTGACAACCTGAAACAGTATTGACTCAAATCTAATGACTGAATGTTTGAACAAAAATCAAATAATTCAAAGAAGTTTTGTCCGATTTTTTGAAAGGAAGGGGTCGTAAAGACAGCGATCATTGCGTTCTGTTTTCCGATGACTCGACCCACAGATGACTCAATGGCTAAGTGTTGCCAATCATCACATTTTCGGTTCAGTTCTGAACAAATATAAACAAATAAATTATTTAAACGATAATTAAATTAAATATTGATTCAGACCTTCAGATGTGAAGTGATTGATGTCATTGAAATGAAGAGACAATACTTTTTTTGAATCCAATAATTCAGTGATTATTTGATACCATTTTTGACAAACAGTGAGACAACTGAAGAGTTGTCCAACACTTAAATTACTCAAAATAAGTCTTATTTCGTCGTATTTCAGGTCATCTATCGTTAAATCGCTTGAAGTCTCGCATCGATTCATATTTGACATCAAATCAACTCTTCTTTAATAGAAGATAATGTCTGAAGAGTTTCAACAAAAATAAATTATTTTAAAATTAATTATTAAATAAATAAATAAAATCTATAAAACATTTTATTATTGTTTTGATTGAATGTCAAAAACATGTGTTCAATACTATTCACAAAACATGTTATGCCATAAAAGGGGTCACATTATGGGACTTATCATTTAAAGTTTGCATATCTAATTTGAGCTTGTTCATTCAATATAATTGTCATTTTAATTATTTCTAATTTGAATTTCGGTCAATAAATAGGTTATTTTCAAAAATAATCGAAAAATCAAGTGATCTATCATTTAATGTAATGAATGTTATGTCAAAACACAAAAACAAATCATTTTTGACATAATTTGGTCAATGATTTGATCGAATCAAATAAATACGAAACGAATAAATACAAAATCATTGCACGATAACAAATGATAGCTTGCTTCTTTTTGTTACACATTTTGACAAACGACAAATACTTGACATCAGAATAAAGTTCGGAAAACTTTGTCCGAAATAAGACTCAACTAATCCATCAAAGAATCAAAAGACATCGGAAACAAAAACAGTGGGATTCCTATCAATTAATGACAAAAATATTGAATAGATTTTAGTTTTCCATTCATTTAATGATAGTATAGGAGAGTTGTTGCGGTCATTGGTTTCACTTAATCAGAAAACGCCTAAAATTTTTGAATTTTAATGATATATCGATAGACAAAAGAGACGACAAGAATATAAAAGTCCTGAAAGTGAATCTGAATCTCATTTGAAATTACTCTCCTTTCATATAAATACCAAGTTCATTTCAAAAAAGTTCCGAATAATGTTGAATTATTCTGTGAGTAAACTTACCTTGTTTGTATGATCCTTATCTTTTTAATTATTGCGATCTTCAGCTGATTCTTAGTTTATTATTTGTGATGAGAAGCGAGACATCATTGGGTGGATACGACCTCTACAACACCCGACCCTTTCCTGGAAATCAACATAACGTTCACTTTCCGTATCGCGATACTCCGTTCTTTCGACCACAATATGGAAGTTATGGAAGTTATGGTCAGACACATCCGTATGGACTACAGTTCCCTTACTTCAATCAATACGGATAATTGTTTGATAAGACTTTGATTCCAATACTTATGTATTTCATTGGTTTTCATTTATAATCAAAAATTCAAATATTAATCATTAGATCTCAAGATTTGCTTTGCTTTCAATTAATTCAAACAAATTTTTAACAAATATTCCAAAAAATCATTAAAATTTTTCTATAAATTATGTAAGAGCTGTAGAGCGATGACAAAGGTGACACATTATTAAAATAAACATGCAATTTTCAAAAACGATTTTATCAATTGATCAAAATTCTTGATCATCAAATAATTTGAAGAGAAGAATCATTTTTGCCATTATTTGTCAAAAATCTATTCACAAAGTTATTTGAGAAAACGAAATCAATAGTTAACCAATAGTTGACCCTCATTCAAATTCTTTAAATATTTGACTATTCATTCAAAGGACTGTTTGAAGGGTTAATCTGTTTAACCGTTAATGAGAACTAATTAAAGATAAACTGCAAACAATTCGAGTCTAATGTTTGAAAATAATTTCCAAAACATTGCAATTCTCTATGAATTTAGAAAAGTTTAAACTTTTAATGAAAAGAGAATTTAATTTATTAGAAAAATTGAATGCAATCTGAGTTTCAATCGAAAAAAGTTCAAACATTTTATAACATTTAAAACTTATTTAATGATTTTATTATATATTTGGAATAATCTGTAGTTTTTTTGCTAAAAATAGAAAGTTTTTGATAATTTACTCTCAATTTCTAATTTTAGGAATACTGTGAATCCCTTTGACCTGTTTTTGTTGCTATTAAAGTCAATTTTTAATTATTAATAAAACTCTAAATTATAGACTGGTTTTAGTAGAAAATAAAAGTTTCCCTAAAAACAAGTTTTGCCAACTCATAGAAGATCTCATTTCTCTATCTCCTACTGTAGTCCTGTAAATAGGATTGGGTTCACATTTCAAATTGAACTTACAATTGATATCAACATTAAGAAGAAAACCTAATAAACTTGGAAAAAGATCTAATGATTCTAATAATGAACTTAATTTAAGTGTAATTATAATTCAAAAATAAATTTCAAAGTCATTATTCAATTTTGTTTTGTCTTCAATTTCTACTCAAAGTTATTATTGAAATCTTTTGTCAATATTTTAGTAATAAATAAATGGAAAAGTTATTACAGTCTTGGAATGAATGTGAAAATGAAGTGTTCGCCAATGTGCAAGGTGAGATTGTTTAAAATCAGCTTATTAATATTGTATTCCCTGAAATATCAAGCAATCTATAAATGACTTTGAATTAAATCAAAGGTGAAATTCCTGATTGGCTTAGGGGTGATGTCCTGCGATTAGGACCGGGTAAGTGGGATCTGAGCGACGATTTTAAACTGAACCACTGGCTCGACGGCTGTGCCATTATTTGCAAGTTTTCTATAGAAGACGGGAAAGTGTCGTTCAAATCAAAATATTTAGAATCGGATGCCTATAAAAAAATGGTTTGCAATTAAATCATTCATTTATTCAATTATTGATTGTCTGTTCCCAACTCAGGTCACAGTAAAGCGTCCCGTTTTCACAGAGTTTGGGACCCGAGCCTATCCCGACCCATGCAAAGGTGTTTTCGCCCGATTCTTCTCACAGATAGTGCCGAGCGATCTGACAGACAACGGATGTGTCGGTATTTATCGACTCAAAGATGAGTATTACGTGGCGTCAGAGACCTGTAATGTCTGGAAATTTGACCCAAACTCACTTAAAGCACAACAAAAGGTTGCTTTCAATGCATAGTAAACTTCCGATTCACCCATTTATTCACCAGATAAACTTGGACAAGATGATCGGTGTCAATTTGGCGAGTGCTCACGTCCAGTACATGGACGGAGAGCCGTACGCTTATAACTTGACCTCAAGTTTTCTGAAGGGATTAAAATATCATATCATAAGAATACCGGTTCAAGAAAAAGGAGAACAGAGTCTCGAAAATACAGGTATTTGTTGACAACAAACAGAAATCATTTCTTTTCTTCTAATAATTTTTTTCATTCAAAGATCAAACAGTTTTCAAAAGCGCATCGATTTTGGTGTCGATCCCTTCGAGTTGGAACACATGTATCACATATTACCACAGCTATAGTATAACACAAAACTACATAATATTTTTGGAACAGCCATTAGTTGTCAATGGTTTCAAGTTAGCGACCTGTACTCCAAAGGGAAAACCTCTCAAAGACTGTTTCGAGTGGTGTCCCGAAGAAAAGGTATTTATTACAAAAGTTATCTCAACTCTAATATGAGTTCTGTTTTGAAGACAAAGTTCTATGTCGTGGATAAGTCTTCGGGAAAAGTAGTTTTCACTTATTATTCGGAATCGATATTTCATTTCCATCACATCAATGCCTACGAAGAGAATAATCATATCATTTGTGATATCATAACATACGACGACTCATCAATTCTCGACAAATGGACTATTGATAAGCTTAGGGCTAATCAATGGGATGTCAAAAGTCCTCCCATTCCCAGGAGATATGTTATGCCTCTCCCTTTGTCCGACAAAAAAGTTAAACATTTAATGTCTTAATGAAATATTTCATTAATTGTTTCTGTTTGTTAGTTTGAGCAAGGCAAGAATTTGGTAACTTTGGGCAATACTGAGGCCAAAGCACAGCTCAATGAGAAGTCAAATGTGTGGCTCTTTCCCGAACAGTTGGGTTATCCAGGCTTTGAGTTACCGACCATTAACTACAAGTATTTTAATGGAAGGAAATACAGATATTGTTATGGAAGTGGAGTCTTCGAAAGGGGACACTTCGCTAATTCGGTCAGTTGTCTGTCCTCTCAATGGCCTATATTTTCATTTGTGACTATAATTTATATTTTATTGATTTTTTTCAAACAAAGATTTGCAAACTTGACGTCACAACAAAAGAAGCCCTAATTTGGAAGGGATCGGATACCCTATACCCAGGCGAGTGTCAGTTCATTCCACGCCCCGGTTCTACTGAAGAAGACGACGGCGTCATTCTCTCAATAGTTTTGGAATCGGATGAAACGAAACCTCACTTTCTTCTGATTTTAGACGCGAAGTCATTCAAAGAGTTAGCCAGAGCTCAGATCCATATAAACGAGGCACACATTCCGGCCACTATTCATGGATTATTTACTCCGAAGAAATGATTTCCATTTTATTTTGATATTCATTAAAGATATTGAATTTGTTTTAATTGAAAAATTGTATAAAAATTGATTTTATTTTTATATTGATTTTGTTTATATTTGAATTTGATCAAGGATGTTTATATTTCAATTAATAAATGAAGATTTAACCTTGATAAAGCTATTTTAATTTCATAATAGAATAAATCAATTGACTATATTCTATGATTAAAAAGAAAAACCAATTATTGAAAACAATATAATTCATTAATCTATGAAAACAGAATAATTTCTGATCTTATTTATAGTTTTCTTATTCTTGTCCTAAATTTTCTATAATATAACGACAATTGTATGGAAATGATTAGTCTTTAATGAAATCTAATGTTTAGTTTCGTTGGAAAAGCAATAATAATGGAAATGAATAGTAATTTATAATAAAAAGCCGTCAAAACATCGAAACAATAATTTATTTTCAAAACAAATTAATTGAACTTCAAATTCAACCAAAAGTCTAACATTGAGTCAAATCTAAAGCAAAACAAAGTTTTTCGTACAATATTTGGTTTAATAGTTTTGAATATTAAATTCGTCGATAAATATCGAGTCTTGCGATCAAATCAATAGTTAAATATTCATTTTTGACATAATTATACCCTTGATATGTTTGATATCCTTTGTTCACTTGTCAATAATTCTAACATTTCAAAGAAATTGTCAAAATTCTTATCAATTATTTGTTTGATTTCGGAAAAGAAGAAAACGTTTGTAAAGAAGCTTGCTAACTTTCCTAACTAACTGGTGTTCATGTCTTCAAAACTTGATCTGAAAGGAAAGCTTTTAAAGATAGCTACAAACTTGGTAAGTTTTCAATAATATATTATTATAAATAAATTAAATCTAATTTATTAATGTGTTGTCAGAGCCCTCCCTATGTTTTTATGAATTATGATCCCATTTCTTGTGAGTGGAAACTTACGGCAGGGGTTGAGGTGAAGCTGTTGCAAGCATTGAGCAAACATTTCAATTTCACCTACCAAGTTATTGACTGCGACAATGATTGGGGAGTTTATATATCGGCTAACCATTCGTGGACTGGAATTATGGGCGCCATTGTCTCAAAGGAGGCGGACCTGGGATTCGCTGGTTTGACGGTAACAGAGGAGAGATCGCGATTCGTATACTTTACGGACCCACACATCATAACTTCCGTTTCATTCATAACTCCTCCGCCAAAAAACAAACCGAAAGTGACTCTCGTTATCGAACCGTTTGAACCATTGGTTTGGGTCTCAATTTTTGTGTCAATATTCTTAATGTTTTCCATCGGAGAAGTCATTATCAGAAAATGGGTTCAGTTTAGGAAACTTCACATCAAATGGGGATTTATTTCAGTACTTCTCAAACAAACTCTGTGCTGTCGTCCACCAAATCTCATTCCACTTCGACTTCTTATGTACTTTTGGCTCTTGGCATGTCTTGTGCTGACCGCCAGCTATAGTGGATGCTTATACTCACTGATGGCGGTCCCCTCCAAAGTTCAACCCATCAATGAATTGACCGAATTGGCGGCCGAACAGAAAAGGGGTCGAATCCAAGTGGTAGCCATCGGAAGCTCTTCTTATTTTGAGTGTTTGAAGGTTAAGTTGTCTGATATATTAAAAATCTAATGACCTTGTTCTATTTCAACATTTTAATCATCTATTTGTCCAAAAGGCTGCAAACTTTGGAGTGTATAAAGAATTGGGAGAACTTCTCAAACCCATCAGAAACAAAGAGGAAGGGCTGAAGGTTGTGGTCAATGGTAACAAACCTCACGCATACATCTCATCGAGAGATCATTTAGTTTACGGGTTTCTGAGATTTGGTTCGAAATCAATTTACTTACCGCCGGCTAAAGAGGAGTCCACTGTTTTTGTCGATGTTATGGCTATTGCTATGTCTTTGGATTTTAAACACAAAATTATTTTCAACAAAATGTGAGTCCGAGTCATATCTCAAAATAGTTATTAAAATTTGATTATTGCACAGAATTTCTGACCTAAAAAACGGAGGTTTTCTCGACTACTGGAAAATCACTGAAAATCGAAAACTTATGAAAAACGGGGAACTGTTTCCTAAAACTAATGCCAGTCCCAGTTATCGGCGACGGCACAGGAGTCTACGTTTGGACCAATTGCAAAGTGCACTCTATTTGTTTGTTTTGGGACAAACACTCGCTATTATCGCACTTTTCATTGAAATTATTTATGAAAAGCACAGAAAATCTTCTCAAATAAAAGTTACAAACAATTAAATAATGACCTTTCCTCAAATTCCTCAAATTATTGCTCAAACTATCATTGATTTTCCAACTTTGAATCTATACAAGTATTTTATTAATCATATTACATATTGCATATGTATAAGTTAAATAAATGTATAAGGTTGAATTATGATAGTGTCAAATAGCAATAAAATATAAAGACTAAACTTCTTTTATTAGCAATGACTCCAAAGTCAATTTATTTAAGTTAAGTTAGTGTGAGTTGAATGTAAAATTGATCAATAATTGACCAATAATTGACCAAGCTCACATATGGTTCATATTATAAGTTGATTAGTATTGAGACGATTGAACCCATCCTTCAAAGAAAAAGAGGGAAAGCAATGAAAGCATTGACTAATTGTACGCCAACTCTAAAAATGAGTCACTTTTTATATGAATGGTTTCGTTGTTATAATAAATGCTTTTAATTGATATTTAATTTATCTTAAAATCAAATAAAAAGCAAAATAATTGTGAAATGTCTATAAACCGGATAATAGATCCGCTCCCCAAAGAAGTCTTAGGATCGGGTAATCCGGGCGACTATGAACTGATCGAACGGATCGGTAGCGGAAGGTATGGGGAAGTGTTTAAAGCGTTTAATGTAACCAACAATAAGACGGTTGCCATTAAAGTCTTGAAACCAATCCGTTCAGAGAAAGTCATACGAGAGGTGACTGTCTTGAAGTGTCTCATCGGTGGACACAATATAATCCCATTGAAAGACATAATCCTAAACAATGGGATCCCTTCCCTCGTCTTCCCCTTCATATCGGATCAAACCCTAAGAAGTTTGTCCTCAGATCTCAACGAATATGAGATTCACTTCTATTTGTTTAAACTCTTGAAAGCGATAGACTTCGCCCACAAAAAGGTATTTCCAATTGAATTCAAATTTAAGACAAATTTAATGAACGAATCAATTGATTTGTTTCAGAATATCATTCATCGAGACATCAAACCATCAAATGTGGTGATCGACAGACAGCGGAAGGTATTGCGTCTAATCGATTGGGGTTTGGCTGACTTCTACTGCCATAATAAACTCTTTTCTGTTTCAGTCGCCTCCAGGTCTCAACCCTTTCCACTATTCAATTGATTTAAGATTTGTTTTTCTGTTCCAAAGGCCCTACAAATCACCGGAACTTCTCTGCAGTAATAATAAATACGACTACTCTTTAGATATTTGGTCTTTTGGTTGTATTGTGGCGGCGCTCGTCTTCAAAAGGGACCCCTTCTTCCAAGGTTTGGATAATGGGGATCAGTTGAAGACAATTTGCTCTGTTTTGGGCACTCAATGTCTTCGCGATTACATAAAAAAATACAATTTAAACAAAAATCTGATCAAAAAAGACGTTTACAACTCTGACATAAAGCCTCGCAATTGGAATGACTTCAGAATATTAAACCCTCGCTTTGAATCCCTGGGCAATGATATGGCCGTTGACTTCATCGACAAATTGCTTGTATTTGACCACAAATTCCGTTTGACATCAGATGAAGCCCTCTCTCATCCGTTCTTCAATGGAATCAAAGCCACAAAAGTTGTTCCGTTAAGCTCTCAGAAAATCAATTGATTTAATATAAAGTCTTTCCTCTAATTATGTATACATTTATTTCATATGAAATACTCATTTCTCCAAAAAAATTACTTAAAAAATTATTTACTTATTTTTGTTATTGATTTTCATATTTAATACCTATTTTTGGAACAAATTTATTGCAAAATGTATTCAATAAATACTTCTTTTGTTTTTCTATTTTTTATAATTCACTTTTTTTCTCAAAAAATTATTTAATTTAATAATTTTCGATTCGATTCAACAATTAATAGGTCTGTCCAAAGGTCTGGTAGTCATTAATAGACGGATTCAATTGAATTCATTTGAAACAAAAGATACGGATATTTACGTAAATTAATATTTGGAAAAGGATTGCAATAAAGAGTTGTTTATCACATAATTTCTAAGAATAATAAAAACAATGGGAACTAATAGATGAACTACACAACCAAATCACTCGTAATATTCCATACTTTGGGTAAATATTTACTTTTTTCGAGACAAACAATACCTGGATATCAGTCAGAGTCCGACTGTCAATATTCGAGACGTCTTCGAAATAGTTGTGAATTGCATTCTAATTTGAAATTTAACTCTAAATGACTGATAATTGATGAGAAAATGCATGTGTTGTTATACCTGAGCGGTAAACACATTTCTCCTATAAAAACAATCGTTTTAATCGAAATTTGATATCAATTATTCAAATTTTGAAATAAAAGTTTTTAAAAAAAATGAATAAATTTTTTTGTTTATTTGTTATTCTGTTTGTCATTAATGCGATTTCGGGTATCTTTTATTGAATTGTTATTTGAAATAAATTTTTATATTATTTTGAATGTTGAGGTGAATCGGGTAAATGTTCTTGGTATGGACCTGGATTCGATGGCAGAAAGACAGCCTGTGGTCAGACATTCAATCAGTGGGCGATGACCGCCGCCCACAAGACTCTCCCGTGCGGTACAAGAGTTAAAGTGACAGCAAATGGAAAGAGTGTTGTCGTGACCATCAACGACAGGGGGCCGTTCGTTGCCGGACGTATACTCGACCTGAGCAGAGCTGCTGCCCGACAGATCGGCATAGAAAGCGCCGGTGTTTCTCAATGTACTGTTACAAGAGCTTAATTCAAATTATGAAAATTTCAATTTGATTACTCGAATGCCATTAAATAAAGACCTTTTGCTTTCAATAAAAAAAAAATTTCTGATAAAATTATTATTTGTTTCGCAATTTTATTATAAATTCAATCAAAAGCTCGAAAAACAAATTTCTAAAGAATTTCTGTTGATTTGAATAAACTTAATAAAAGTAATCACCAAGTTAATACACAGGTGTTGCATAAACCCTTGCCACTGGTAATGCCAATAGTGGTGCCAGCATTGTAACTCAAATCGAGAACACGTGGAGCGAAATTGCCTCGGTCGTTCACTCTGACGGTGACGCTTAATCCGGTGTCCGCGCAATAGACGAAGATTGTTGTGTTGAACGCTCCCCATGGGTAATTAGCCATCGCAGCTGCAGTGTCCAGGTTAGGATTGTAGATTTCTCCGTCGGCAGTGTAGGCCCCAGTGTCCCCAGGTTCATCAGGTCCGCCGTAATAAGAACAAACTCCTGTCACAGTTCCTCCTGAGGTAGTCCCTCCTGTTTGACAAAAAAAAAGATCGTTTGAATTTGTGAGTCGCAGACGATTGTACCGCTTGTGGTTGTGCTTGGTGATGGTGCTCCGGTAGTAGTCGGCGCTGCGGTGGTAGTGGGCTGTGCGGTAGTTGTAGGAGTTCCTGACCCACCACAACCAGGTACATTATAGGGCCAATCGCACACTTGACTTTGAGGGTTATAAACAGTGCCGGTGGGACACGACTCCTCCACTGGAGGACTATTACCATTGCACTCATAGAATTTGGTGCAGTCGGTTGGGTCCGCATAACTAACAGTTCCACTGACACTGCAGTCACCTGCCATTGAATGCCAAAAAACATTTGAATTTTATTTATTTTTGAAAAATAATAGTTTTTTTTCTGGCATAACATACCTCTGATTAGAGTTGAAACGGAGAGAATCAATACAATAGTCAACAGTTTATTCATTTTTATTTTAAATCGATTTAATAAACGATTAAATAATGAAAAGTAATAAAATTGTGAATCAATTTATACCCCATTAGATCCTATCCTGAAAATTGTTTTGACTTTCAAAACAGATTTCGTTTGATTTCAATCGACAAAACATTTGACAATTTTTTCCGAAGGAATTCGTATTCAGTAAAAACAGATCCAAAAAGTGATAAATTCTTCAAACATTTCAGTGTTTCGTAAATTGATTTCAAAAGATCTTTGAAATGTTTGTTACGATTCGTTAAAACATAAGTTCTGTAAAACAAAAAACTTTGTTTCCGACCATTTGTTTGAATCCAAACATAAGTTTTTATGAAAAGTTTGTAAAAAATAATTTGATTGAAATGTAAACAATTTGTGGTAAAATTGATTAAAATTTGTTAATTCTTATCTATATTTTGAAAAATAATTGAAATTATATAAAATCAAGAATCTATTCAATTGATCACAACTTTTTGTACAATAAAATATCTTTCACCTTGATTACTTTACATGGAAACAATAAAATCAATTTAATTGCTTTTATTTTAATTTATTTGAAAATAGAAAAATTAATTTAAAATGAAATAGATTAAATATGATTTTGAATGAGTTTAATCAATTCAATTTAAGTTTCAATTCAATAAATATCCAATACTTTAAAAAAGCGATTTTCAAACTTTAACTTATTATTGAAAAACAAATATATTTATTTGGTGCCACCTTGGTTATGCTACGACCAGCTTGGTCATCCCACTAATCAAATTTCAATTTGTTTATTCAATTGTTTACATTCGTTGCAAAAAAAGTCTTTCAATTGTTTTAAATCTTAATATAATTTGGTTTTACTTTTGTTTTAATTATTTGTTTTAATTTGTATTAATTTAAATAACTGTCAAAAGACATCACTTGAAGACAAATCAAAGGTAAGAAACGTTTTAATAATAAAATTAATAAAAAAATTCATTAAAACTAAAAAAACTTTTAATAAAAAGCTTTAAATTAAATGCTTTTTTGTTATATAAAAAACGGTTTTAAAAATATTTTATTTTTATTAATTTTGAAGACATGTCTCAAATGTATTCGAGAGGCGAGAGATGTCTTCGTAAGAGCCATCAATTAAGACCAGAGATGTGGGACTACTATCAATCGTTACCATTGAGGAGCCCTAAGAAGAGGACACATTTGACTCAACAAAGACATCAAAAACAGTCAAATAAAAAGTATTTGAGAAGTGATTCAAATGAGAGCTCAAAATCACAGCGAAGTGTTGAACACAACTTTGGTCTACCGATTGTCACAATAACTAATCCAATTGAAGAACAGCCGCCTATTCTTCGCCGATTGGATACCGATCTTCGTTTTGACGAACGAATGATTGACCCAATCATCGGCCCATTCATCGAAAGGCCAGACTCTCAGTCATCACATCGCGAGTCACCACAATTGGAGACATCAGAGACACAGCCCTCGCCTCAGATAAGTTCATCAATTGATAGGTCCGGCGAAAAGTGCTTTCGATATCTGAATGCATGCAAACAATTGACTGAAATAATGGAAAGCGAAGGTCTCGACCAAACAAATATGAAGACTGTACTCAAGTATGCGCTCATAAAATCTTTTTTGGGAGACATTGACCTCACCTTTGATGCCATCAAATCAGGTGAGGACTGCCTTTTCTCTTAATTTATTTATTAATTAATTTTTTTATGTAAAGCTTCAAAGGATATGATTATCGGCACCTCTTATGATATCGAGAGCCGAAGTGAAGTCCGATCCAACGGAAGGGCCGACACTCAGACTAGAGATAATAAGCCTAATTGGAGCGGAAGGCTATACACTCCTCAACCCAAATATGATTTAAACTCTGACTAACCATTCATTTATTTAAATATTTTTTTACTTTTTTAATCTTCTAAATGTATTACACATTTTTGTGTCGTTTTTATTGATAACGTTTGACAATAGTGTCTACTCTTAAGAAAATTACTTTTATTTAAATAACTTATGAACTTATTATTGATAACTCATTTCTTAACTTAAGATAATTAATACTCAAAACTATTTCACGCTTTGAAGTCATGTTTTTATTCTGTTTTAATCACATTTTGAGAACAATTTTGAAAAAGTTGTGACTTTTGTTGTGAAAAATCATTTGATAATTATTTGAATTACAATTTGATTGCAAAATAATTAATTTTTTTAACGTTAAACTATATAATTGTTAACATTTTTGTTCAAATAAATGGTTTTAATTGTAATTTTGTATTTCGAGGGCAATATCTATGAGAATCGCATCGACACAAGTTGTGGTACTTTCGATACAACGGCGCAAAAGCCGTCTCTTTCTGAATGTATGTCAAAACAAGACTTGTTTTTTTGAATTGATTTTGGTTTTTATGGGAAACTAAGCTCTCTTTGCAACCAAACAATGCTCTGAATCACTGAAATCACTTACTTTTCATTTGAAATAATATTCAAAAATTCATTTCAAAACTTATATTCATTTCATTAACACTTTTGGTCTCGAATTCAATCCTTTAAATGGAAACCAATTCCTTTGAAAATGATTTTCTTTATTCCAATCGAGTCTTGAAATCCCTTGACTTCAGTAAATCCGGTAAAACATTGAACTGAAAAAAATTACTCAAAATTTAAAGCAAATTGTAATCACTTCCACGTATTCATTGAACAGTCGCTTCTCCTTCAAAGTTACCAAAAAATCTTGTGTTAAGACCTCTTCGTTCAGATGACTTCGATCGAGGATTTCTTCAGCTTTTGTCTCAATTGACAAAAGTAGGTGAAATCGATCAAAATAAGTTCAAAGGTAACCCTTCTTATCAAACCTTTTAATCAATTTTCTAGAAAATGTCTAAAATTAATGTAAATGTAATCCAAAGAGAGCTTCAATCAAATGAAATCAAACGGCAATTACTATATAACAGTTGTCGAAGATTTGGACACTTCCCGAGTGGTCTGTTCGGCGACGCTCTTCACTGAATACAAATTCATTCACAAGTGTTCGACTGTGAGTCCAAACAAATATTTTTTTATTCCGAGCTTTTGATTAATGTTTAAAACTGATAGAGAGGTCGTATCGAAGACGTTGTGGTCGACACTGAATACCGGGGCAATCATTTGGGGGTTTTGATCATTGAAACCCTCAAAATAATGGCACAAACCCTCGGCTGCTATAAACTGACCCTCGATTGTAGAGACGAAATGATCGATTGGTACACAAGACTCGGTTTTAACGCAGAGAAGGGTCGCTCCAATATGCTATGTATTAGATTTGAAGATTGAGAATAGGATTACAATAGGTTTACAATAATTACAATAATTATTAAACAAATTTTTAAATCTATTAATAAACGACTACTTAAACAAAAGTCAAATCCAATGCAATTTTGAGCTCATTCTCGAAGAAAGTATTTGTTTTAAACTATTTTTATAACAAATTTTTAATTTTTAATTTTGTTAATAAATTAAATGTATTTTAATATCTATTTTAAATTAAAACCAAAACTAATACAAACAAAATCAAAGTCCGTTCCCTTATGTCGTTCCGATATTGATGTGTCGATTTTCTTTATGGAAGTACTTCTCATAAATGGTTTCTTCAGTCCAAGTGCTGTCTTTCATACACCCGACGTAATCGATCTCAAGATTGAATGGACCGGTATTCTGATCCATGAGAAGGAACCCTATTTGACATATAAAGCCCTTAGGAATGGGTAGTTGTTGTTCCTGAGCGAACCCCTTGTGTTGCTTAAAAAACCGCGAAAATGGGATCTAATTATAAAAAAAAACAATTATTTGAGAGAAGAGTAACCAAAAAAGATACCATACTTTACACCACTGCCAATAGGGTCCGCCGTGAGTGTAGAGGGCATACTGGTAGCGGTCAAACCACGTAAAGTCCATACTATCATCGGATGTGTTGAGAATAATGTGATAATTCCTTCCGTCGCCCCGACATCTGATGAGAAGGTGAGTGAATTCGTCCCAATCGAAGTGGTTTTGACGGAAAAAAGATTTCCTGTGTTTCTCACACCCGACGAAAGCCCATCCCGCGTGTTGTATCCGTCCATCTAATGGTAACCGAGTGTCAGTAACCCCTGAGAAGAGGGCCCTTCCCGTCGGTGAGACTGTCCACTGACAAGTAGTATAACCTGTAAGTCATTTAAGTCTTATTAATGACATTGAATTGAAGAGAAGGGCTGACCCTCGTTGTAGTCTGAATCGCATGCAGTCCTCCATCGGTTCAAATCATTTGTCTCAAAGTTATCGTTACTGACACTCGAAATGATGTCATTATTTCTTTGATCGAAATCCCAGTACTTAACGATTTCCATATCTTCATAAGTGTTCCAGGTTGAATCCATTGAGTACTGATTCCTGCATTCTTGAGCCCATAGTCTAAACTCATGTTTGAGAGCATGAAATCCGCCGACAATTTTGTCCCATTCGCTAATCTGTTCCCATTTCTCATTACGAATGTCTTCGTACTTTTTGTCACCGCTTCGGAAGGGCTGATAATAACCACTTCTTGTCTGACATTTGTTTGGTTTAATTATTTTATTAATTAAAATACGATTTAATAAACGCTTTGAAAACATTTTGATTCAAAACAAATGTAAACAAACATTGAATTGAAGTCCGCTTTAAATGATTGCGAAATGCATTTCAGATCACATTTTGTTTGAATTCAAACACAAATACCGTTTCCATTGATTACGTCAAATGAATTGAAGTCCCCTTTAGTTGAGACCATTTAACCAAGGATTCAAATTTAATCAATGAATTATAGGTGAAATATGAAATCAATTATTAATAGCAAGGAAAACATAATTAGGTATATTATTATTATTTACCGCGAAATAGAGTTTTCATAACTTTTTTCAATTATCTGAAGTTATTTAAGAAATGATAAATACTATTGAATTTACATTAATCTAATGAATCAATTGATTGTCAAATAAAGACTTAATTATCTCAATAGAAGTGTTGCCAACAATTAAATAATGAAATACTGAATAAAAACCAAAATCTCAGGCATTTCGCCAATTATTGCATCAATTAATTACTTCCTCACAGAAATAGTTTTGAAGGCTTTAAACTAATTTCAATTTTGTTTTTAAAAATACCAAAACAATAAATCATTTAATTGAAATTGTTTAACCTTGGATCAATTTTTAAGGATACCTCGTTAAGTCGTTTAAAAGTCAATATAAATTTTAATTGTACATGTAAATAAGTTCAAAATTATTGCCTAGGTGTTTTACATTGAAAAATTGCTATAAGAAAAGTTTAAGTAAAAAATTTGATACAAACTTTTAACTTAAGAAAAACATTGCAATCGTTTAAAAAAATTGTTTAAAACCAATAAATTGTATAAAATATGAAAACAAAAAAAGATTTAAAATTATGTAAATTATGGACGACTCCAGAGTTGGCCACAACTGGACTGAGAGCCGCTTCATCTGACTGTTGGTAAAGACTATTCTTGAAAACACTCAACTCATTGCTATTTTCGTTATTTTGTTCATTTATTTTATTCAAATCATTGCTTAAATCAGAAATGAGTTTAAATTCCTTTTGTTTTGTATTTTCCATTAATTTTTCCTCAATTTTATTATCAATCCTTTCAGTGATAACCTCTTCTTCTTCTATAATGTCATCTTCTTCTCCGTCATCACTATAGGTGTCTGCCATCGGTTCAAAGTATGGTTGACTGTAATCCCTGAGCTCTCGTTCGTAAAACCTGAAAAAGTCGCGATTGATTCTCATGGGAGGGCTGAGTGTTCCGTGAAGAAAGGCTCGGTCCTGCAAATTCAGCAACCATTTAAATGATCAAGTTCAACTTTTTGAGTGAGAAATACATACCCAACCCATCGGTAGTTTATTCATTAGAGAGACATTCACTTTCCAAATGCGATACTTATTGTTATCGAAGAACAGATGAAAGCTATGGTCTCTGTAGTCGTAATAAGTGGCAGTAATTGTCTCATTGATTGCCATCCATTTGCTTATGTCGTAAGTGAATCTCAGATCCATTTTGTAGGGATCTATTACTGTCATCTTTTTGCCTGCTCAATTCGAATTATCACCAATTGATGGGTCAAATAATATGAAATTAAGACAAACCTTGAAAGAAGACCCAAAAGCCTTCATCTTTGTCTTTGGACCTATTCCTCCAGGTCGCCGCATCGATAGGCTGAGAAAGATCTATGTCTTTGAGCGCCAATAGCCACCGCTTATCCACCGGTAAGTGACAGAACTTATTGTGAGTATCGAACTGTGCGTCAAATTCTTGACACGCGATTCGTATCCCTTTCTTCGACTTTAATTTCGGATAAAAACAATTGAAGCGAAAAACTGATCGAAATTTATTGAAAAACAAATGAAAGTCAACTCACGTGTGAAACGATGAAAATTTTTGGGTCGACTTCATTGATAGGGTCAGTGAATATCGCGTCAATTACACGGAATTTGGGAAACAATTGCTCGACGGGTCCCCTCACGTTATAGGGTCGGGGCGTTTGTCTGTCATTTAATATCCAATAATAGCCATTACTGACCACAAGAAGAGTATTGTTCGGAAGTCTTGTAATGGCATCTATTCGTCCAGAATTGTAACGGAAGTCTGTGATCCCATTATTTACTGAACTTCTCGACTGTTCTCTACTCTCAGAGTTCAGCACAAAAACAAATAACAGAATAATAGACAGAAATATATTCATAGAATTCATTTTCACATTCTTTAGTCAGAACTGTTCGCACAGAATAAGTTTTATTCAACACAATGTATATATGGAGTTATCGATCGACTCATATTCTGAGCGCTCTTTAATGTGCGGTTTTATGTGATAATCAAAATTATTATCACAATAGCATTGCCTCAATACGGAAGTGCTCTGAAATTGGTTTGAAAAAAGGTTTGGTCTGAAAAAAAATTGGATCGATTTTCGCGTATAGTTTGTTATCTTATGAACTCTTGAAGTATTTCACAGCAATCGATAAATTACATCAAAAATTGGGATTAATTTCTTAATTAATTGCAAGAAGAGTACATTTTTCATACAATTTTTCAATGTATTCAATATCTGTTGATAATCTTCTGCCCCAAAAGCGATGCAATTAATCAGTGATTATAAGAAGTTTTTCCTCCAAAAAGTTGATTAACAAAAGACGTGTTGAGAAAAGTCAAGATTAAGAGCCTTTGACTTCAAAACCTTTTGGATAATTGTTGAAAGTAGTGGTGAAGTAGTGTTGCAGTAGTTTTTTGAAAAGGAGGCAAAATCAACGAATTACTACTTATTAAAGAAGGCGTTAACTCTCGAGTCTATAACACATTAATTGCAAAGATTTTATTGAAAGCACTAAACGTCTCATTCAATGACTAGAAATTTGAACTTTGAATAACACTTTTTGAGTGAAGAAATTGAATCAAACGACTCATAAACGGATGCAATCAAACGGAAAAAGGGAAACACCAGCAAAACGTTTGCAACAAAACGACTCAGTCATAGGATGAAGAGTGTCGTTGAGCAGAGCACTGATGTTCTCGATCTGACCCTCTTTTAAAGTTTGACTCGAGTTTTATAACTGTTTTACTGACTCCAAGTCTCAACTCCTATGAGAAAACCTGATGTAAAGCACAGGAGTAGAGGAACGGAATGGAAAAACCAAAATATAAATAGTAAACAGTCATCGCATTGGAGACTGACTTCTGCAGCACTGACTCAAACAAAACTCGAAGGAATCAGTTCTCTATTCATTCGAAAAATATATAAACCAATGAATTAAATAAATGGCAATACATTTGTCTCTATTGAGAAAATCGATTCTATAGATCGCCTTTCAGTTTATGAGTGGTGAGAGAGAGAACACCATCACCTCATTTGAGCCTATCATGGCATGTGTCAGACCAGACAACAGCACATCTTTGTGTTGAGTATAACGACCTCTTCTCTGTTGATGGACTCGATATCAGTGAAAGTGTTTTTAATTTGAACAAAATTTTTGGCACCACTTTTGCAGAACAAATGGTTGGCCACAAACGACACTATAATTTGATAGCAAACTCTTACCCCAAAACTGAATAGTAATTGAAAACAGTGCCAAACAGTCTATCCTCTAATTAATGGTTTGGCTACACATTTTGCGATACGATTCCGATTCGCAATAATTTTTGTTTTATTGTATATGTTATGCATAATAGCAAACAGTCGTACCATTAGTTTCCGCATCACTTCTCACTAATCATTGTTTTACTCTAAATATAAAAAGAGTCCAAACTATATAACAAACTACGAAAACCCACACACAATAAGACTCTCCCTATTGTCAGACCAAATGTTTCAAACAATTTATTCAAAACTTTTCTCAACTTTTTTTTCTCATTTCTCACTCAAACTTTTAACACAAATTTTTATATAAAGTTTATGTTTAAACATATTTTTATATTTTGTTTATATTTTTATGTTTGCGTTATATTCGTTAAAATGTATTAAATATTTATCTAAATATAAGTGTGTTTTAGGACTGCATTAAGACTTAAAATTCTTGAATATATCTGAAACTAATTTATGTGAAAATCTTATTTATTTTAATGGTTAACATCTCTTATCCTTAAAAAATAAAGTCTGTGGTTTAGAGTCAGACGACTCAGGACTGGTCCTAACCTACTACTAAAAAGTCGTCTAACAGTACTCTATCGCAGAGTGGAGTACAGGAGAGTTGATGAACGGCCAGATGTGACCACTCGTGCAATCATTGTTTGTTTACTAATGATTCGTAACGTCTTTTCTGTGAATCTTTTTCCAAAACTTTGTGTGTCTTCTCTTTTAACCGTTTATTAAATTTTCAGACTTTAGTCACACTTCTAATGCCTTTTCCTTAAGTGAGAAAAATTCCTTATTTTTCGCAAAATTTATGCAAAACTCGAGAAAAACAGTTTTTCAGACCAAAAGTTTTTTCGTTAGTATTTTATGGGTTACGCCTCTGATAATCCCTCTCTGAGTACATACTCTTATTTTAAAAGCAAATGAATGTCTGATTCATAGATAGGTTTGTGGATAGACTGTTGAGCGATGTTTTTGTAAATGAATGGGAATAACAACTTATGTGAAAACCGTTTCATTTATTATATCGTTTGTAAAGTCTATGAATTATACAAAAATTTTAATACAATGTGTAATAGTTTCACAAAATCTGTTGATTAGTCCATTAGTTAAGGTTTTCTGAGAGAATCGAAACTGTTTTACATGATTTGCTTTTTTGGCACTTCATGATAGCCATGTCGTAACCAGATATGGGTTCCGACGGATCTTTAGATCCCAATCCGATAACTCTGAAAACGCGGAGAAATAACTATTTTTTCTGTCATTTGAGAGGAGAAGAAAAGAAATTTATATCTTTTTCTGAATGTTTTTTTAATAGCAAATTAACAGCTGAGGCACTGGTGGTCAAAAAGAGCCGAACCCAAGAGAGTGTCGGAGAAATTAGGTCTATTACTGGCATTCAAAGTGAAATCATTAAATCTTTTGCGGTTTCATTAACTTAAGTCGAGTTCAAGGCTGTCAACAGGGGGTCTATCCGTCATATCACGGGGTTTTGTACTTATGGTATACCCCTTGGCATTCATTCAATTGGCAATTCAAGGCACGAGTCTTTGTGCTCACGAAAAAATTCTTACACCAAAGCTTACTCTCAACTAAAGGCACGACTATAATCATTAAATTGAGAACTTTTTGGCAAATTTTTTTCCTTTCAAATGAAGCAAATGAAGACATTTCATGAAAAATGAGTAATTAAAAAGTCGAGACATCAGATTCCCTGTCCTTTAAATAAACTGAAAATATTTTGATCTCAGAATTCTTGAGAGGATTAACTCATTTTCCTCTGAATCTCATAATGAGTTCGGAAATTATATTTTCAAAGGACTAAAAATATTTGATTTTAAGGAAGTAGTTGTCGAATGAGTGGCAAATATAATGTAATAATTTTTAAGTTTAACAAAATCTGTTGCAATAAATTATTTTTGTTTAGGCTTTAGTTTCGCCTCAAATGAGACTTCTGTCAGAAAACTATTTATTTTAATTCCGTTTCTCTTATACTTTGCTTTCAATGGGGTATCAAAAGAGTCTTTGATTTGAATGATTGCTAACAGTTTTCTCTATGAATGACAAGAAATAATATATTGATTTGTTATTCAAGTAAAAGAAATATTCAAATAATCGAAACCCGAAAAAGGGTTTGAATTAATCGTTAGGTTTTACAGAATTACTCAAAAAATAAGAAAGAAATTCAAAACTTTTTTCAAGAGTTCAACAAAACTTGTGTTTAATTTTGATAACCTTTTCTCAAGAGATATAAGTTTTCATAAGATTTTTGATTTGAACGATAAGTGCTTTTATGTTATGTTTTGCTGAACACTCAAAACAGACAAAACCAAATGAAACTCAAGAATCGAGCAAAAAGTTTCTTAAACTCTCGAAGAATATGTCTTTAAATGTATTTAAAGAAATTACTAAAAATAAGTGAAAAGCATTAGAAGACAATGTCATTAAAATTGTTGATTCGTCTGACAAAGAATCCAATAGAAATCCGAATCATTGTTTTGAAACACAAATAATTAGATTTACAAGGACTGAGTCATCAGAAAAACAAGATCATTTATAAACAATTTGCAGTGAGAGGGGACTAACTATCTGTTGGGTCTGTCAATCATTTTGATAGAAGTAATTCAATGCAGTGTTCCGTTTGTTGTCAGCACTCATACAGACCTATTGTATAATCGATTGGTAACCGAAAAAATCCTTTAATTAGGAGTTTTATGGACTGACAGATGAATTTGTGGAAAACTTTTTACTTAATTAAAAGACAATCAATTTATTAGAAAAGAAAAAAATTATGTAAATTAATGATTTGAATCTCGATTTGAATGTCAATTAATTTGAGTGAAGATGAGATTGAGTTCTGTTTGAAAAATGATTTGATTCGACGATAGGTCTGAAAGGTTTGGAAACTCAATAACTGTTTCAAAGATAAGGAAAAATCAAATTTGTTTTTCTTTTGTTGGCCTAAAAAGTATGTCAGAACTCAAACTCAAATCATTTATTCCAATCAAAAGTCAATTTAAAAAACACTCCTTTTCTCAGACATTAGTAAAACTTCGAACAGATTTGATTGAAAGTCAATCAACTCTTTTGATAACTCAAAATAAATTGACTGAAAAGTCAAACATTTTTCATCGAAATTCGTTTTCTGACATTTAATATACTATTTATGTATTTAAAGATCAAATCTATTCATCAAAATCTTGTGAACTAATAAGCAGTCAAAATAGAGACCATTTCCCCTGATTTGCACAGTCTGTGGGTCCGCATCGCCAAACGTGTCGAGCAATTACTGACACGTATTTTTCGTGTCTGTGTTTTCACAGCAACTCTCCCCTCAAAAAAAGGAAAGTTAACCACAAAAAAAGTCTACTCGAAGCTAAAAACAGCTGTCATTTGGAGATAACAGATATGATAAGTGTGTGTAATATATGCTCCGATACTATTTATTGATGATTTGGGACAGCACTGGGCTAATGGATTGACTTAAAAAAACTGAATCATGTGCTTCACTCATAGGACTTGACTTCATTAGTGACTCCAATACTGAGTTCAAAAAAATAAATAAAAATCCGATTTCCAGACAAATATATCCTTGATTTGAATTAAATCAAATGAAGAAGAGGTCGAAAGACAGTTGGATAGGGACTGACATACAATTATTTTTTTGCTTTGATTCTTAACTAATCCGAAGAATATTAGAAAAGAAACAAAAAAAAGTTCACAATTGATAGGAATTTAATGATTACAAGACTTTTAGAGATTATTTTGAGAGCAAATGGTTTGTTGTGCTGTTCTGCGCACAGAATGCAATTTTGTTGACTATTCTTGTTATACAATAGACTGAAAACACAAAGTTTACGATAAAAAGAGGCAAAAACTGATCGCATTTCGCAGACATAAAAGCCAAACAATTCTGACAATTGATTCATAGCATCACAAATGTAGTAACTATTTGATGAGCCCTTAGTTTCTCAATTATTTAACTATATTTTGGGTCGAAATAAATTGTTGGCAATTATTGCTATTATTATAGCATATAAATCATCGAAAGAATATGGTTTTTGTTGTTAGATATTATACAAAACACGTCATCCAAAATGTATCTGAATATGAGTCTGCATTATAGTCGAGCCAACAGTTATTCCATATGTTATTTGTATTGAGTCTTATGTTTGACTCAAAAGTAATAATCCGATCTATTATTCAATTTTAATGATTACTCTTTTCTAAGGATTACTTTGAAATGAATACAAATTCAAATGATTCAAAGTCTGTTTTAATTGAAAATGAGAATAAGGTAAGCGATATAAAATGTAAACTAAGCATGATTAATTTTATCAGTATCCAATTTCTATGAAATTTTATACCAATGATGAATGAAATCCATATTATTTTTATAAGTCTTAAGAATATTGAACTCAAAATATCTGTTGAATATTCTGTTCAATGGATTTGTAAATTGATATTTGAAGTAAACTTTGGATATATTTGAAATCAATTCTTTAAGAATTTAGTTTTGAATTAATGTAAAACTTATGTCTTATCCTTTTCGGCGCAGAATAATAACGAACAAAAGAGTGGTTACGGATCTATTAATAACACAAATGAATGTAATGTAAATAATATGAGTTGTGATGATAGCAAAGGATGGCTTTCAAAAGCCACGAGCGGTGTATATAATGTCGGCGCCGGTGCTGCCAGTTATGGCTGGGATGGCCTCAAATGGGCGATCGGATCGACCGCTAGTGTCGGCTCTTCTGTAATAAGTGCCGGCGCTGAAGGAGTGGTACGCCTGAAGAATAGGACGACAAAAGATAAAAACGAATGATTTGTTGTGAAAATAAAAATTACATTAATTTATATCATATTTAAGTGAAACTCATCCCTAAATATAAGATTGAAGAATGAGATATGAATTCCCTTTTTTAAGCGAAATATCTATTTATATATTGTTTTTGATATATCGATGACTTCTGAACGACAGAAATATATTTCCTCTTATAATAAAATTATTTATTATAGCAAAAAAACTCATCCACTTATATACGAAAAAAAAACATTGTGGATATGTTTTGTCTTAATATATTGGAGTCATTTCCTATTTAAGTATTCAATGAATTATTTTTATTAACTTTGAGTTTATTTTTGTTATGATTTCAGAACTGAGTATAATATGAAATTAGATTTATATCTAATTATAATCGATTCAACATTTTTTTACTTCAATACTATTTTAAGACATTTTTTTGTAATTAATATTTAAATGTTTTATAAGTTATGAAAATAACTATTAAATAAATTATCAAATTATTTATCGATAAGAATCGATGACTGAAATAACTGTTAATTTATTATCCAATAAAACTGATTGACTCCGACTATAAATTAAATTACTTTTTCATTAAATTGACTCAGGGCCAATTCAACATTAACTAGGTTATTAAAAATTGTGCGTTCATTTAATTTACTACAAATTGTTCATGCTGAGGAAGTGTCCTACCTAATTAACAGATAATTAACAATTAAGTTGAATGAGCATGTTCATGTTTGTCAAACTTTCAATTGATATCAACAGATGGCAAACAATTATCCGTTCAAATGGTTTTAGTTTTTGTTTTGGTTTTTATCAACGCAATCGCTTTTCAATTGATCTTGCTCTCATCAACCTTTACCTTGCTAACTGCTACTAACTTCAGTATTTTAGTTAAATTCAATAAAAAACTAATTGTCATTCGTTTGTCTCAAAACTGTGATCAAAAAGTTGATGAAATCGTCGACCGATTGGCAAAACTCCCCAAAAAGTACTAAAAATTTATTTGAATTTAATGTCATTTAATGTAAACTTCAAAATATTTTGACGAAAAAATGCAAATAAATGGAAAAATTGTTATAATTTTAGTGATTTGTTTGGCTTTTGTCACATTAGTGGCGGAACCCAAACAAAAAGGTTTTCATTGCGACGACCCCTCCATCAGAGAGCCGTTCATTGAATTGCAGATCAGTTTAACTAAATTATTGTCGTTTTCGATATTAATTCCAATATCTGTCATAACATTGTCTGAGATATTATTGAGAACTTCTACTCAAAGTCCAGTCAAACAAATTATTCACAAAAATATCCGGATATTTATGTTCGGAATTTTGACCAACTTTTTGGCCGTAATGTGCGCTAAGAATCTGTTCGGTCGACTCAGACCTCATGCCATCCACTTCTGTAATGCCAGTCATTACTGTCCGGAAGGTCTCAATCCATTGAACACTGATTTTGAATACTATTGACAACTCTTTCGTCTTTTGATAACAGGTTTTGACAACAAATATATCGATGAGTTTGAGTGTCGGCCCAAATACGATGGTTTACATATGAAGAAGAATGTTAGACACAGTTTCTATTCAGGACACGCATCCCTTGCCGTCTATTCCGGTGTTTATCTCATATTATACTTAACGACAAAACTGAGACCGAAATCGACTTTACATAAGATTTTGTTGACAATAATTTATACGGCAATAGCCATCACTTCATTATATCCCGGTTTCACTCAATGGCATACCTATTGGCACTTCGCCAGCGATGTCTTCACCGGTTATGCAATCGGTTTATTGTCTTCTGTTGTGATATTTCGGACGTTTACCACAGAATCGACGGTTGAAGAGAAGAAAAGCGATAAATATATTCAATTGAATAAACTCTTGACGACAGCATTCCTTCCAATTAATAAGTCTTTCGTTTAAAAACTCTTTTAATTATAAGTTATTATAATAAATATGTTATTAAATAACAATAAATTATAGCAAAAATATTTTTCATATATTTTTATGTGAATTATAATCAAAATATGAAATGTGGAAATGTTCTGGTCAATTTTTATCCACATTTCATAGATATCGAATTATACCTTGTTAACCCTTCAATATTTGTTTGTTTTCTGAATTTTAAAAATTATTTCAAACAAAGAGTTAATCGATTCAAGCGATGAATAAAATGAAATAAAATAATATAAAAAGTTTTGCTCTCAAATTGAGTCTCAATGTTAAACAATTGGATCAACAAATCATCAAAAGTAATCCAGGAAATGGAAAGTATTGGTTCATCAATTCATCAATTTTGTGATCAAAAGATTGGATGAAAAATCTTTTAAACCCATTATTTATTAAATATAAAATTCTTTAATTTGTTGAATCGTTAAACTAATTTCAATCAACAGATGCCTCTCTTTTCAGATGTCTCTCTATTTTGTGCTTTACTGAAGTCTTTGAATGAGGGTTTCAATTTGAAAAACTGTAAAAATTGTGACACTTTTCATGTGTTTTGCTTTTGTTTCAATACATGTGTCATAAGTTTCAACTGTTTTACAATAATTTGTTTAATAATTATAAAAATGTTAATCAAATTATTAGAAACTCTTAAATCATTGAAAAGTATGAATGTCAATTTGTATAAACAAAGAGATACTCTCAATAAAAGTGTTAAAAGTGTATTGAATTTCGATTTAATCAATAATTCAGTTATCGATGGGATTAAAGTCTGCAAAAGTAATCTCAAAATTATTGAATTTAACCAAAAGTCTCATCAATTGAAGTGTTTTTGGCCCAAATGTCACTACAAAACAAATTATAAATCAAATCTCATGAATCATAAATTGATTCACAAAAATGAAAAACGATTCAAATGTAATGAATGTAATAAACAGTTCACACAATTGGATGGATTGAGAAATCATCGTTTAATTCATTCAAATCAACGAAAATTTGTTTGCAATTGGAGTCAATGCGGGAAACGATTTAATCGCAAATCAGATGTCAATCCACACAAAAGATTCGTTCATTTGAAGGAAAAGAAGTTTGAATGCAATGAATGCCAAAAGAGATTCTCCACTAAATATGATTTGGAAATTCACAAACGGATACATTCGGGAGAAAAACCATTTGTTTGTCACCACAAGAAGTGCGGCAAAAGATTCACTCAAAAAGTTAATTTCAATAATCATATGAAAACACATCTTAAAAATTAATATCAAATTATTCTAAGATTTTCACCAATTTATCGAAAAGTGTCACAAATTTCAATACAAATACAGAATTTATTGAAACAATTATTAAATTATTATAAAATTGTTTAAACAAATGATACATATATTGAATTCATAACGATTTCAGAAATGAATTAAAATAAAATTTTATCAGTTTTTCAAACAATTAATTGAGTTTCAAATTAATTTGATTATTGAATAAATTATTTTGAAAAATGGATACTTATTCTCGAGATTTTCAAAACTCGATTCAGTCGACCGGAGGTCGGCTCAGAAAGCAGTCAAAACTCATTTTGTTTCGCTTTTCGGAAATCAATTTATTAAATGAATTTAACGCGACTTTCAATCAATTTCATTGAAAATATTAAACTAAACGTCATTTCAATTGTAATAAAATTAAATTTATTTTAAAACTCATTTGACTTATACTGAATTCCTTACAATTCCCATAAAAGTCGGAAATTCTTTGATTTTTAGTTTAATTGAAAAATAAGATAATTTGAAGAATAAGTACTATATTTGTAAGAATCCTATAATCGGATCAAATAATTGATTACTTCCTTAGTCTTGAGTTTCTTCCAATTCATTGATCTGTTGAATCGATTAAAGTGTAGTAATGGACAGAAATTTGGCCATAAAAGTAATGGCCGCCGTCTCAGTGGTTGTGATGGCAGTCCTCGCCTTTTTCAATTACGACGGTATACGAGAATTTGCGCGAAACCAAGGGATGGACCCAAAGATCAGTCTTAGTCTTCAGTTTCAAATCAATCAAATCATCTTTTCTTTCGACATATCATTCAAAGCAACATAACTTTCAAACCCATTAACTAATGATTGAATTTTCGAAAAAAAATATTTGTTTTCAAATAAAATTTTATTGAATTTTATGGCATTTTATTCTTAAGAGAAATAGTTTTGTTAAACAAAGAAACTTGTATTCAAAATTTAACCAAGTTTATAATGTGTAGGGCCATATCACGCTGAAAGCACCGGTTCTCGTTCGATCACCGAAGTTAAGCAGCGTCGAGCCTGGTTAGTACTTGGGAGGGAGACCACCTGGGAATACCGGGTGTCCTACACTTTCTTTTGTGTGATAACAGCTATCATTTTCTGTTGATTTTATTTCATTATTTAAAATGATTGTCATTTTAATTGAATCTAATTTTAAACCAAAGTATTTAATATAGTTTTCAAATAAAATTTTTATTTCAAACTTCAGTTTTTCTGTTATTCTTGGAGTCAATGATTGAAACCAAACGATTGCAACTTTTGTCGATCATTTAGTTACTCATATTTAACCATATTTTATAGCAAACCTACTATTTTGGACTTTTGTTAGATTTCAATGATTTTTAGTACAGAATAAAAATTTATTTTTAGTTTTTATTTCAAATCTTATCCACAAAAACAATATTTAATATGAATTGAGTGATGAATGAAATGAATTTCTAATATAAATTAAGGGATGAATCAAAACAACGAATAATATAATATTTATATTAAATCTTAAATTATTTTTAAAGCTCTTTATGTCTCAACAGTTATCTCTTTATTGATCCCCTGATTGGTTGAGATCCTCATGAGTTCATCGCAGGCTCTGTTCACTACTTCAGTGTACTTTAGGAACGCGTAGTGACCACCAGAACGGAAAGACACAACTCTTAAAGTGTCGTTATTTGAGTCTAAACACAAAAATCAAATTCAATTAAAAAATTGAAAAATTTTGAAATAAGATTAAGTCATACATTGCTTTTCGAGGGAACCATTTTCGTCATAAACAGCGATATTGTCTTCATTTGCGCCCAAAATCTCTGCCATTTCGTAGAAAATCTCTTTTTCAATGAGTCTATCGTTTTCACTGAAGACTAAGAGCACCGGAACTTTGAATTCACGCATTTTATGCAAACGATTCTCCAGCTATCGATCGGAATAACATAATTAGAAAATTTATCAGAAATTTATTAATAGATGTAATACTTGTTTGAATCCGGAGTATCTCATAGTAGAGGCCGAGAGTATGACGTTATTCATATTGTCTGCCTTTACTGTAACTGTTTTGGTAATGTTGAGGAAAGGAGTGCCAAACGTTTGGAATACAATCCGTCCCAATTTGTTTTGATAGACCTTGACACTTCCTTCTGTATACCAGGTCGGGCGCATAGCTTTGATTCTTCGGTGTCCGCCCGGATTCAGAAAAACAAATGATTTTATTTTAGGACCACTCGGATCACACCACAGCAAAGTGCTCGGATATATCGCAGAGCTGTGCGCCAACACCACATCAATTCTGAAATGAAGATTAATTTTTAGTTATTTTCCTTAAAAAAAAGTTAATAATTTAATTCCTTACTCATTGACTCCAATCCCCTGAAGAAAGTCTTTAATATATTCAGCCTTTTCTTCAGCCGAATGTCGAAAAACTTCTGTTTTAATGGTAACCGAATAGTCTGTCAATAGATAATTAAAATCATTTGATTAAAGATTGGAATAAAGATTTGATTAAATAATTTATAAATTAATTTTCAAATTATTTCGAATCTCTGTTTGAACTTTAAGAGGAAAATAAACTGAAGTTTGTTAATCGGTTAGCAAAAATTAATCAAGATCATTTTAGTTAAGACTAAAAATTTTGATGGCTTTTCGAAATAAAGTCGTGACAAACAAATGACAAAAGATTTTTGAAATAATTTAATCTCTTTTTCGAAACGATATATAATTAGAAGTCAAGGGATTGTTACTAAAGTCTGAGACAATAGACAGAAGATATGAATATAATTAAAACCAATTCGAGAAAAAAATAAATAATCAAATTCTTGTCAATTGTTTTATTGTTTTGTGAAATCTTTTATCAATTGATTTAATCACGAATTCTTATATTTATAACAAAAACTATTGAAATGAAAAATAATTCAAATATTGAATCAAATTATTTGATTACAATAAACTTTTGGCAATAATTGACAGGAAAGGGATTCGAGTGAAGGACACGAATCTCCAAAAATTGAATTGTGATAAATATGACAAATTATACCAAACCTGGAAAATTTGGTGCAATCACACGAACGCCCGCCAGAGTCATGTGCTCTATGATGGCCGTGAAGTCAGAATGAGAACCGGGAGCGCCGTGAAGGCAGACCATCACTTTTGGGTTCTCACAGTTGATATCCGACAGATTGTCCGCATATTCGACATCAAATATGAGACCATTTTTGGGCGCCCTCTCATACAACGGCTTC
Source organism: Tectocepheus velatus (assembly GCA_034700625.1). Classification (NCBI taxonomy): domain Eukaryota; kingdom Metazoa; phylum Arthropoda; class Arachnida; order Sarcoptiformes; family Tectocepheidae; genus Tectocepheus; species Tectocepheus velatus. The sequence goes on from JAQIXV010000171.1 coordinate 71,197, forward strand.
TCTGATTTCAGCCTCTGATACAGATTACCACAAGTTGTGATCCGCAGGTGTTTTACTGGATAACTCATCTTTTCTTCTTTAGTCATGTCTTACGTCTTTTTAATGTCTTTTTTAACTAAACTCTGAAATAATGAATAATTCTTATGAGAAATGATTAGATATTATGTTTGACGCAAACGTCATAATCCTTGAAAAATTTTAAATAAATTAAAACTTTTTTAAATCACTTAATATTTTACAAAACAAAAAACTTTTCCGAAGTTAAGTAAGTATTTAAATGAAAGTTATTTATCCAAACAAATAAATCAAATGAAATCAATACATAAGTGAAAACAAGTTTTTAATATCGATTTTCTAAACGTTAAACGAGTTATTTAAATGATATATCGGTTTCGGCTCTTCAGACATCAAACAGATAATCAAAAACAGTTTTCACCGAAAAGTGTTCAACAAATACTAATTCGACTAAAAGAGCGAACTTTCCTCATATTTTAATTAGAGGCCACAGTTTTAAATGCATTGAATTTCCTATTAACCGATCAGTCGTTCAATAATTGAATAAAAGGTCAACTTTTTTCAGAACTGAATACAGAATAAGTGTTCTCCCAATTTGAGAGTTCATTTGGCTTAAGGCTCCTATTCTTTAGCCGCTCTATTGATTCAATTTTGGGGAAATGGAGTCAAATTAAAACAGTTATCAAATAATTTTATTCAATTTTGAACTGGTATCTGATCAAGATCACAAAAGAATTATTGAGTTCACCCTCAATGAGAACATTGCAAATGAAAAGGTGATCACAAAAATTAAGTCAAAACCAGAAAATAATCTCATTTTTGATTAAAACGATGAAAAGGACTCATTTGTTAGAACACGATATCGGGTTATATATGACTCGATTCTCAAAATCATTATTTGAGTTCTTTTGAAGATTTTTGGGGAAAAAGAAAAGATGTGCCGAAAGTCGAAAGTCTTTCAAATTAATGAGAGTTTAAAAACCGTATTAAAAAATATTATGAAACCGAAAAAATCGATTTTCTCTATCTTTTCACTGAATTCCTAATAAGGGCTGAGATCTTGAATTTGTTGAATAACTCAATTAGAAAGAGAGAAACTTCTTGTGTATATCTGATCCCACATCAGGAAGTCTTCAACTCTTCCCCGATGTCGAGGACCTAGCTGTTTTGCATTAAATGTCAAAGATCATCAAAAATAAGAATAAAATTTATTACTTTCAGAAAATGTATAAAAATAAATGAATAAAAAATTTTGAAGTTTCAAAAATGTGATGACGTTTGAGAGATGAGATTACTGTTGAAACTTTCCTAAAACTTATCTAGCACAATTTTGAGGATAATTTGTTTTTGAAACTTTCAATTAGGAAAGTTTTTATTCATTTTGAACCAATTATTAATTTGAATTAATTAAAAATTAATCTAAACTAGGATAATTTAATAAGTTATTCAATTAATCTAATTTTAATGCTATTAAATAAAATTAAATCTGTGAATAATTTTGCTTAGCAATGCATCAAAGGAAAATAAACTAGCAATTCAATTAAGGCAAAAATCATAGATTTAAAAATGTTTAAAATATTGAGAATTATGTCAAAACTCGAATTCAAAGTCTCTGACAATGGCTTTCAAAATAGATTTTCTGTCATTTTTATGATTCAAATCTGTTTAGACATACACTTAATGATTGAATATTTAGTTCAAGGGTTAGAAAGTAGTGTTATTACAAACGAAATGATTATTACTTAATAATAGATAATATTTATACAACTAATCACAGGTTTAAGGATTCCGTAAATCATTTTCTGAGAGATAAATGAGATTTAAAATTAATTTTCTCAAAGAAGTCCTTAAACTTATTGACAATTGTTTAACAATAAAAATGCAAACAAAAGTCAAAATGTTTGTCAAAAATCATTGAACGGAAAGCAGTCAAAGGAAATGTTTATTATTCTTATTATTAATTATTAACAAAAAAAATTAAATTAAAAAACGGAATGAAATTCAAACTTAAGCTTAAATTAAGTCCTTTTTGTTTGTTGTTTGAAATCATATTAAAGTCAAAGAGTCCTTCAATTATTAAAAAAAATGATTAAAAGAATTTTCCTTCAGTTTCAATATTATCGCAAAAAATATAAAATTTTTGTTAATTAAAATCGAATTCAATAAAAAACATTTTTAAAAATACGTTCGAATGCTATATATTAAAAAGATTAAGAGTTCTTGAAATCAATTCTTATATCTATTTGAGAGTTGATTAAACTTCTGATGAGTTGCGATAAAAATGATTTTCAGATTTAAATGATCTTGGAGATTTTAGAGGAGAACTATTAAAGCAAAGATTCATTTCTAAGAAAATAATATAAGAAATAAAGTAAAACAGAATTCAAGTCAAGACAACCGCAAGTCTGCAATAAATTATATGTGATATTGAAGTTTACAAAAGGAAAATTCCATACATGTATCTAGGTCAATCACTGACAGGGAAAGTGAGTGCTCTGCAGCAGCTCAGGTCCATTATCCTCACATTTTGATAACAAAAATTATTGAATAGGACTTAATGTAAAAACAAATGCATTTCAATACATAAGGAAATTAGTTATTTTTCTATCAGTTCAGACATATCTCAGAAAAAGAGATGTTTTTAATAAATGGGGGAAAAGATAATAATATTTATATATTTTTAATTAGTTTTGCGCTTTAGTTGTATAGATATTAAATGTTATCACAAAATAGTCGAGTCTTTACATAATTATCAGAAGAATTCTCTCAAAAGATATTTACATTTATATGACATAAATCTTCAATAAAAACTCGACATTGAATTTAAATGTGAAGAAAGTCTGGAAATACCAAATGCTTTCTCAATCAAAATTTGACACAAATTCAAACGTTATTTAAAATCCAGTTCTTATCGTATCCTAAATTCAATTGATTTGCAGTACATTTAGCAAAAATAATGGACAAATTAATAATGAAAAGGTGCCATAAAAGAGGTACTGATTATTCCCATATTTTTAAAAGGATAACATCAATCAAATCAATGTTTTGGAAGTCTATTAAATTCTTAGAATTGATTTAATAGATTCCTATTATTTGGATAACATTGAGGGAAGAGATAATTATCGGAAGCATTCAATTTATGCAAATTAATTTGAATTCATAATTGATTTTATCGATAATTTGATGAATATTTCGCATGACTTACAGCAGTTTATGAATGACTTTATAGTTGCGATGAATTTAATATGAATTTCAAATGAATTAATCAAAAGTCTAACTCCAATATACGACTCAGAGTATTGTGTAATCGTTTCAAACAATCTTTTCTTCGATAGATATAAACTAATAAATAAATAATTACAAAGAAAATCGTTTTTCTCGACATTTGATTCAATGGGAAACTCAATCAAAATTTTTCACAAAAAAATTGTATAATTGACTTTCGGTTAGCAATAAATTACAGTCTATTTTGCACTTTAATGATACAAAAATCGGTCGATTGTATAAACACTTTGAGAAACAATTTTGAGTTGTCAACAGTTTTCTCAATTTTCTTTCTGTTGAATAGCTTTATGTCAGAAATGATAACTATTCGGAAAATAATGTTTTGGAAGAGTCTTATGGACTGCCCTTTCATAATGTGTGGCGAAATTGAGTTCTCTTTTTGAGGCCTACTTTCAAATCATTGAAAAACTATAAACTCTTTTGAAAACAATGACAATCAACCACAGGGTGTAACTCTGCTATAACTTTAATTAAAACAAATCAAAACAATTGGCCAGAGTTATCTGAGCTAGCATCTCTTTCATTGCATCTCATATGCTATTATTGACTCTTAACGTGGGATTTAATTATTCTGCAGCAAGGTCAATTCAATTAAAATTTTGATTATAGCATGCATCTATATACCTTGCACATATAACAACTTTTTATCGATTTCATTGCAAAGTGAAAGCGAATTAATGAATGATTTTTAAAAAATTGAATGACTTTTAAGTATTACATAATTTATAAAACATTTTGTGATTTGTTCCGAAACAATGACTCATCTCTTGTTTTGATTTAATTTTAAGTTTTTAATTACCAGAAGTCAATTAAAATTTTAAACAAACATCACATGAAATATCACTTTTAGTTGAAACTGATTTTAATGAAACTATTTCATAGAAAAACAGTTAAATAGTTTTTATAATCGATTAGATTTTGGCCTAAAAGTTAAGATCAAATGTTTTAACAATTTTTAAATATTTTGTTCAGATATTGAATAAAACTTTCTCTTAATAATTAGATTATCTTAAAACTTGAATAATTGAAATAAGCTAGGATATGTTATTCATATTTTATCAGTAAACTTGAATATCAAATCAGATTAGATTAAAATAAATTGAATGAAAAATTAATTGATTAACAAAAACAATAAATACCTGAAAAAATATTTCCAACGATTCCTCACTATATTTGAGGTCAATATTAACAAATAAATTAAAACTTATTTGACTTTTGGTCTAAAATTTTTATCAAAACTCTAATCAAATGCTTAAAAACATAAACAAATCGTTTCCGAAACTATCGCTTCGATGACTGGATTTTAAATGACTTATAAAAAGAGGTTTCGCTTTCTTATGGAAACCACAGAATGAATGTCAGACCAAACAAAACAATGATTCAAATCGTGAGTCAACTGATAATTAAATTCTTATACATCTATGCGATTGGTCTCTGATATGAATGCATTCTATTTTGTAAACTTTTTTGAAAATAGGGAACGACTTTCTCGAATAATTTGAAATTTCCAGAAAATCAATATAAAGGTAAGGCTGTGGCGTTGATGACGTCGGGCACTGGGAGTGGATATAACCGAACAGAACCACACAATTATGTGTGCCTTTTATGAGCCAAGACTTATGGCAGATCCAGTCTAGCCTTGAATAGACTACACTCAATCAATTGTGACCTCTAAGGGCCTTACCTCAGGCCATATAAGTTAGTTAAAGAAGTCCTTAAAGAGTTTGAATTTTTACTTTTTATTCCGATTATAAAATCAGATAAAGACTTGTTTTGAGCCGAAAAAGAGGTTTTTTGGACCGAAAGTTCATTTCGATTCTCAAATCAAAAGAGAAATTTGTTTTACGAATTGAAACCTTTTGAAAAAGTTATCGCTTTTCTCTTCAAAACGATTGAAACTATCTCTTAAAGGATGTCAAACATTGGATACAATTCTTAGATCTGAAGAAATGTTGACAAACATTATCTCTAATTACTTACAAATTTTTCTCAAAAAAAAACTTTCGAATTATGAAATGAAAAGTTTTTGATCGAAAGTTTGGGTTCAAAGGGTCTGTCAAAAGAACTTTAAATTTAAAGAAAGAGTTAATTACAGTGAGTACTGGATGAGATCACCCGAAAGGGACTGGACACTTTTTAGGATAATAGACATATTGGATTATAAGATTCAATGCTTTTTCAATGGGGTTACAAAATAAGGCAAATTTTCA
>JAQIXV010000172.1:0-76632 GCA_034700625.1 Tectocepheus velatus
TTCATCGCTTGGACTCAAAACTTTAAAAATAAAATTGAAAACTATAACGAAGTGAGGGATGACTACAAACACTGACCAAAAAAGAGGCTAACATTTGATTGTTTGTATTTCTGTAATAAAATACTTTATATTAAAATGTATTGAATATATGTATTGAATAAATAAATACGAAAATAAAACGATCCCTTCGTTTGAAATTCTGAGCCCTGAGTCTGGAAACCAATGTTTGGAACGGTTTTGAATTTAAGTCTGAAATCCGAGTCGAGAGTCAAATGGCTCTCAAATACTTTCAAATCTATTAAATATTAGCACAGAATATAACTCTTAGAAAAGGATACATTTTTTGATCAACAATTTAAATGTCGGAGAATCTAAACATTAGAACATTTTTAATCAGTCTTTTAATTGTGTTCTTGATATTTATTTAATCCACCTGGCTAATAGTTTATTTACCAGGATGAGATTGGAATGTTAACAAGCAAATTAGTGATCAATTACTAGATTTCTCAAAACAATGAGAACTAATGGGTGATAATTGGTTGAAAAGTTAAGAAAAGCTATTTTTTACGATGGGATACACCGGACAGACCTTCCAATCGCTTGAGTGCCGAACCACTCCTCAATTCCAAATATCTCTAGAATTGAAATCTTATCTCTTATTAAGAAATAAAGAGATTTTTTTTAATATATATTTTATAAGAATTGAAGTAATTGAAACAAAAGTCAAACTGAAATATGAGACAAAATTTTTTGATTTGGGAATTAGTCTATAGTTTAGTGTAATATTGAATCTGTTCACCAGTTTTGGTGTACTGTATGTTAGAAATTAGACATCGATTTGAAGATAAATTACACTTAATTTTAAACAAAGGACTCAATGATTCATAAAAAATACAGAAGAAATACAGAGGAGTCGTATTGCAATTTGATCCGATTTCCGATCCAATGGGTGTTAGACATGAGTCCGGACTCCAATAGAATTTTATATATGAAATACATGAGAAAATCTGAGCACAAATACTAATATCAATAAATAGATGAGCAAAAGGACTCATATGTCAGACTTTTATGACTTTTCAGACATAAGTTCTTCAGTTCTGACAAACAACTGATCAGTTGATCTCTTGTCTTCAGACAGACTTGTCTTTCAGTGTATTCTTTAAAATGTATTATTAAATGAGTTTCAAAACAGAGTTATAAAACAATTGATATCTAATAAACTTACTCTTCTCTTCTCTTCTTTGGAACTGCTTTGTGGTGCTTTGTGTCCCTCGAGTTCTCGCCAATAATGAGATAGTAATTCGTCTTCTGATACATCTGTACCAATGACTTCAGATGTCTTTGAGGACGAATTTATATCCATTATTGGACAGACATCTCATCCGTTGGTCGGCTTTCAACGAAATTCAGGTAAAGTTATTTTAAAAAAGAAGTTTTTGTTTAAAATAAGAGAAGTTTTAATTACTTTTTTATTCTTAAAAGAATTAAAAACACATTTCTTCTAAATAATAGCTTTGATTGAAATTAAATTGTATTTCATTTTGTCTTTAAATACAATTAATTATTATTTCAAATGAGAAGAGGAAAGAAAAAAATGTATTTCTTTTTAATTATCATTCATTTTGTTTTCAAAATTCGATAATAATATTAATAATAAGATTGAGTTTCAGAGAAATATTTTGTTTGAATAATACAACAAAAAACAGATATATTTATAATTATTAATAAAAAAAAACTCAGTTTTCCGACTCATTCCCTATCACCGAATGGGATCGGCTGTTGGGGTCGGGCCCGACATCACAGGGGCCGCGACTTAATCAGGTCTCCGAAAGTATTGGTTCGACGGCGGGGACGGTCGCCAAAAATGTCTGACTCGTTGCGGACACTTTTGGCCAACTTTTTAATGCTTTCGGCGATTGTCTCTCCATTGGACACCTGTAGGACAGCCATAGGGGGGAAGGGATTCAATTAAAACCGACTCATATATAGTACAACATATAGTATGACAGATGAATACATTCTATAAATATATTGAATTTCTTATATAATGTACGAAACAATAGATTTTGTCTCAAATTTCATTCAATTAAGGATCAAATTCTCCGCTAATTGAGCACAGAATAGGGTTAGGCTTTACTCGTCTATAAGAGACGGTCTATTGTTCTGCAAAAACACAAAATAAAAGAATACTTTTATTTCACAAAAATATGAGACAAAAGGTATGAAATTATAACTCAAAATAGGATATAATTTGACCGAAAATAGGGGAAAGGGTTGACTCACTTCGTCCTCATCGATGTCTTCGGTGTGGTTACGGAAGGCCTTCCACTTTGGCACCTGAATGGGTAACGAATTGGCCAAATGGCCGTTTGTTTGTGCGTTTTGTTGTGCGTTTGGAACAGTTCTGGTGATGTTATAACTGTTTTTATAATCGTTTGTATTGTTTGTCCCGAAATCATTGGATTCCTCCTCTTCTTCGTCGGAATAGGAGATCGAATCGAAAGCATTTCCGTCGTCTAAATCTATATCGAAAATACCGCCGACGGACTCGTAGTCGACGGACTGAGATCTGTAGCGAATCGGTTGTGACTTCTTCGCAGACTTATTGTCCGCAAAAGGGTTCGGATTCGCGTTGTTTTGCGTCGACTGAAGACTTAAAGAAGGATTTACTCCGAGGTCTTTGTCGACTGCAATATAGGATCAGATAAGAGATAAATGACATTAAAAATAACTTTTTCTTTTGATTTCATCAGATCTGCAGATAATTTGTTGGGAAAGCCCTCAACACAGGAAAGCATCAGATTATAGACAATTATAGACAAGTATTGCATCAAATAAATCATAGTTTAAGGAAAGGGAAGAATAAATGCAAACAATTATATAATCGATAATCGGATCATATTTTTGGGTAAAAACAAAACGCAATCCGGAGTTGAGGTAAAGGTAGAGAAGAAGTGGTAATCGATTTGCAATTTAAGACATAATTAATTGAAATAATAGATACCGTTCTCAACAATATTCAACTGTTTGGCCAAATTCTGGTCAAGAGTTTGGTCCGTTTTGGACAGTTGTTGGGCCATATTGTCGAGTATGGAGAAGAGGGACTCCGCGTTGCGACTTATCTGGAGCTGAGTTGCGGCAAACCGGGAGTGTTCCTGTTCTGTGAACGTACGGATCCGTTCCTCCATTTGTTTTTGTTCTTCGCTGAGAAATCTTTGGACCCTTTGCTGTAAGGATCGCTTCTTTGCCTCAATGGCCGACTGGGATGTCATCAGCTGCTGATCGCCACTACTGTCTGTTAAGGCCAACGACTGGTTGTCATATCTGTGCGGAAGAATGTCTCGAAACACCTGAGAATAGTTGGACACCGAAGACGAACGCATTTAGTGATACTCTTCTGTAGTGTTTGGCTCTTAAATAAGAGACGGAATAAAAGGACTGACTGTAAGGACAGACAATTTTAATGACAAAAGGAGCTGACTATAAGCCAGGCAAAGGATAGCAACACGACTGCGCACTACACATACCAGCCATCAGACGGTCCCTCAAAACTGTAAACATATGAAACAGATTTTGAATTAAAGGGAAGGCTTTGCGCAGAAAGTCATATGAGAGTCACTCACAACTAGAGCTCAGCATATCTTACGATAATTTTAACCTCCAATAGAGGCCTACATTTCACTTAATGTCTCCCCTAATCAATGAATGGACTTTTGGCTCACATCCAGTCCTCTCCCGGTTTTTGATGAGGGAATGACTGCCAGTCCTCTCACTATTTGCACACTCTTTGAGACCAGAGATTAAAGTATTATAAAATCGATTGAATAAATTTGAAGGACTTTTAGCTCTCATTCAATCAAAAACTGTTTATGTTTATAATGAACACTATTTTCCTCTCTTTTCAAGTACTGGTTCTCCAGTCAGTCCTCAGAACCCAAAACTTAAATACAAATTGTAATACACAGACAGAGGAGAGTCACAGTCTGTGCCCAACAGCACAGCATAACTCTATGGAAATCCTTCGACTTTGAATGTCTTCATTAGAAAATAAGAAATATATTAAAATCCAAGAGAAATGTCAAAACGTTTTTTCAGCGAAAAAAAATCAAATCCTTATCAGAGATGAGAGACTCAAACAAAAGCATAACTCAAAATGTTTTTATCGATTTATGATTTGTATATTCAATAAAAGTCTATAAACAGATATGCAAACCAATATCCAGGACTTTCCACGTGAAGCTCGCAAGGTAAACTGCTTGCTGCTTGTTTGCTTAGCTGATCAAAGCTGTTGTCATCAATTAGCTGGGATGCTAAATTTAGCATGATCAATGCTGCAAGAAAAAAAATTTGTACAAGAGTGCAATTATCTCATTTTTCAAAAATGTCCAAATGTTTATTTATGCTAGCTTACTTTTACTGATGAGATATATAAATTATCTTAATAATAATTTACGACTCGATAGATGTGTGTTTATAAATGTATTTTGAGTCTATTTATTAGGAAATTCTCTATCGATTATTTTTGATCAAGGACATGCTTCAAAATTTTGATTAGAGTTTAGTCCAGACTTTTTTTTATTTTTAATTAATTTTTCAATCTTTCAATCTCTTGGTCTTATCTCAAGAGGAAAAATTGTCAGCAAAAGCAGTGTTTCTAAGATATAAAAAAATTTTTTTTGTATTTTTTTTAACGAAAACGAAACGAAGATTAATGTTATTATCGACTTTGAGACTGAATTTTAGGGCTTTTTGTTATATAATTATTGTGTAATAAAACAATAAATTATTCGTTTTGTTTGATATTTGATTTTCAATGATTCAAATGTTTGCACAATTCGTTTGAATGAAAGTCAATTTAACTTTCAAACTGATGTATGGATATTAAAAATTCTTCAATCAATAGGATATACATATCTATAAATAAATATATGTTTTTATCTATAAATCGTAAACGAGATAAATGTTTTCTCCGGCTTTTTTCGAGTGTTGTCCCTCTCGTAGCCTGACTTTTGATAGGCTGTCCTATGAATGGTCTGATTTTTGTTTTCATTGAATTTCAATAATAATTAAATATGAGTTTCGATGTCATGTCTAATGAGTCCAAATACTACTGTTTTCAAAGATACTATTCAAGTGTTTAATGAATTATCTGAAAATCATTTCTCTTAAGAGGTGTTCATTAAAGATATTTTTGGCTTCGAATCACTTATAGCTCACAATCAAATACCAATCCATAATTAGCCGGCTTTTTGAAGGATGGGTTAGGGGAGGATGTGCTCGCATTAGTTGTGAAACTATCCTGAGTTACGATTTTGTTGCGAAAAATATCTGTTGATCTGAAACACAAATATGGAATTTGATACTTGCAAATGACCCTTAAAGGAACTTCCTAACTGATATCCTAGCTTAATTATCGTTAAATGAACTTGAGCATCCCTTATTTCAACTGAAATCTATTGTATATATTTGGGTATTCCTCGCAAAATAAACGACAAATAGATATGTGGTTCAGATTTTATGGTCTTCTCTCCGATGTTTGTATTGGTTTTGTCTATTAACGAAAAAAATATTAAAATTAGGCAAAAATTTCAACAATTTTTTTCTTGAATCGAAAGATCGGAATTCCCTCAGAAATCAGGAAAAATGAAAAATATTTTTATCATAAACTAAAGTAAAGGAAATTTCCTAAACATCGATCGGTTTTATGTAAATCATATCAAAATTATACGAAAAAAGTGTTGTTTTTCAGTCAATTTGTATGAATTAAAGAAATACCGGCAAAATATGTGGCAAAACATGTATTTCCTGAAGAATTTCTAATGAATTTATCAAAAACAACATAAAATATAAAATCAATTTTTCCTTTAGTTTTATCGCAAACTCTGTTTTGAATAAAATAATGGGTTGTTTGACAAATAATTTTTGTCGACTTTAACGAAACCTAACATTAAAATGAGTCTTAACTTCAAACATGATTTATATAATAATAGGGTTTTATTTAATCGTTTTGTTTGTCTATTAGTCTAAGAATTTGCGACAAAATTAGGAAAAAATTTCCCTCCATTTGTCTGAAAATGAAGTCCTTTTAAATAAATGAATGAATTTTCTGGAAATTCTTTAAAAATTGATTTGAATTTCTTTTTAAGCATTTGATTGATTTTTTTCCTTTGAAATTGGATTCAAAAGAATAGTTTAAATGAACAGTCAATACATGAGATACAATAGACAGAAGCACTACCACTACAAGAAACGGTAGGGCACATGTCTTGACACACAGTCCCCGGATTTCTAGAAAATTCAATTGAAAAGAGAGAAAAAAAGTATAAAAAGATTTTTAGGATAAATGTTATATAAAATGATTTTCTGATTATTGAAGAACTGATTTCCAAATGTAATTCACTTTTGAGAGGTTTGACTGACTGTGCGATAGATTTACACAACGCTTAAGTGTATTGAACTTTTGGTTAGCCTTAAAAGTGTTTGAAATGAAAATAAATTAATTTCATTGAAAATTGTGAGAAGTCTTACAAAACACCAGAAAATAGAGGAAACGAATTAAGGCTTCGAAAAGAGTTTCAAAACATTTCAATAAAACAATAATTTATTTAAATTTTTTCTTGCGTTAAGCAAACTCTTAATAATCTAATCTAATGTATGCTTGATGGTATTTTCGAAACATGCACAAGTACAAAATAAACTTCAAAACAACTGAATCAATAACACAGTTACACGAATTTAACGATAGTTCTAGAATCTAGATTAATTATCATTTAGCATGTTTAATTTGTCACTAATGGTTCGAGACTGATGTGGTTTAAGTTGAGGAAAAATGTTCAAGATTGTTTCTTTGGTTGAAAAATTATTAAACAATTTTATTTTTAATTTTAATTTTACTTATTATTATTTTGAAGGCACTCTCTTTGCTGGCTGTTGTCCTCGTCACTAATTATCAAAGTTATTTATCGTTCAAATTGACCTGTTTTCAAGAATTGGATGAATCCAGATACTTGAAGCAAGATGCACTTCAGAAATATCAGATAGAAATCAAATATCCATTTGATTTTGACCACACCATAAGAGCGCCCACTGATTGCTATTCAAACTCAACAGAGACTATCCATTTCCACAATTGGGATCTCAAGGCTTTGGTTAACCTATTCCTAGGAACAGCTCTTTTCGATGTAATCTATTCGAGTGCTTCGATCTTTGGTTCGGTGTTTGTCTACTCAGAGTATTATCGAAAACATAAATTGGTTTCTATAATGAAATTTAATATGACTTTGATTATGGCTCTCCTTTGGCTCATCTCCTCTTGGATATGGTTTTACGGTTTAAAGAATTTGATCAGGTCTAATAACGTCAATTTCTTTCTTGATAAATTGACGTTTTGCAAAGGAGAGGAATTGAGCATGGGTAATTCATGCCTTGAATTGCACCCTGCCAACTTCACCTATCTCAAATATTCATTGGTAAGTAATCATAACAAATCAATTATTAAGCACTTGAATGAAACTAAACAATTAAACAATTGATAAGATAATTGGCATGGTCAATTGTGCGATTTGGTTGTGCAAGTTTATAACTCTCAAAACAAAGGGCGATAGGAAATATCAGCTCAAGAAGAATGAAAAGACAATTTGGGTGGACCTCAAAACAAAGCAAACATTGGGTTAATTAATTAATAACCAAATAAAGTGAACATGCACATTTTTCAAATAAAATGCACAAATTATTAAAATATCTGTTGATATTCTGAGCGGTTTTTATTGACTGACTGTGCGATAGACTTACACAACACTGAAGTGTATTGAACTTTGGTTAGCCTTAAAAGTGTTTCACAAAAATGATTAAAATTTTAATCAAAAATATTTTTCTGAGAAGTCCTACAAAATTGACGCCAAATATAGAGAAAGACATAGAAATGAATGGAATTACTATAAAAAGAAAAAAAGACCTGAAATTCAAACACAGAAAAAGTGTTTCACAAGAATATTGACAAAGAGAGCTGTAATTCTGTGCAAAACAATTATTTTATATTCCGACACTATTCTCATGTAAATTAGATTAACATTTATTTGCATTATTTATGACTATTTTTTTTGAAGAGAAAGGAATACCACAAAAAACATAACAAAAATAATAATAGTTTTGTTTTGTTTGACACAAAAATTTTAGTAATAATCCAAACAAATATATAATACTTTTAGTGGTTTTTATGACAGAAATGGATTTTTTCGGAGACAATACTCGTTGTGTGTATTCACTCTTCTATTTATTTGATCTGAAATTGTGTTTAAATCTATTTCGACAGTCAGTGGAAAACCTAAACATAACTCAAATATTCAAAACACAAGTGTATTGAACAGTGAAATACTATTTCGAAATATGTATTTGTGTTTCGCTTATATTCCACATTATATTCACTAATATTAATGTTATTGTTATTAATATTTAACTTCAGATCACATTTACTGAGTGTTGAAAAGTTGTCTTCTCTTGTGATCATTGATCTGAAACAAGAGAATGAAAGAGCATTACATCCAAAACCATTCGTTTCATCCATATATCTATCTGGGGTTAAATTGAGTAGAATGAGCAAGGTAGCTCTAGGAAGGAAATGTATTTAGGTCACTTGCATTTAAAAAATCAATCATGAATATATTTTTGAATAGCATATAAGCCAATATATAATGCAAATATTATGAAAAAGATCTTGTTCATTTTATACTGTAAGATTAAATTACAGTTTCCATAAAAAATTAATATTTAGAATTCTATTTATGTAAGAAGTTAGTCATTGCTCTTGCTATTCAATCAATTGATAGTAACGTCATGTTTCGAAAGATCTTGCGATTACCTTGGTCGTATTGAACATTAAACCAATACATTGATTGTCAAAAAAAATAAATGAAAGAAAATATTTCTGACAAAAGATAACAATTGTTTGATAGCACAGGAAAACAGCCGACGCTTTAGATATCACATGAATCGGAAAAAACGTTTGTTTACTCTTTTGATACAAAATACTGAATAAACTTTTTGATAGTTGAGTTTTTTCACAACATATGTGCGATAAATATTTTTTGAATTTTGCTTTCATTTACTAATAAATTAATTTATAGTCTGAATAGCAATGAATTCAAATATTATTTTATGCTTTTAATTGATTTCTGGTCTAATTTCTCTCCTCTTATCTCAAATGTAAAGAATGTTTTTATTTTTATATATTATTTATCAAAACCTTTTGATTATGTTTCAAAGGTTTTGTCAAAACAAGTCATACATTGAATTAATTTTTTGGCACAAATAACACTGAAATTGAAATAACTTTCATAATTATATTGTATTTGGAAAAAAATGAGAGAAATAGTTGAGAAAAATTGGCAAAATTTTTATCAATAAAAATGTAATATATGTGATGCATGTGATACATAATTATATAATTTTATCACTCATTTCCTGTGTATTCATAGATACAAACAAATTATTTCCAATACTTTTTGAAACTTAAGATCTTTTGATATATCGTAAGAAAGTTTTTTTTCTTCAAAAACCCTCTCATCTGTCAGACAACCAATAATTTATGACAAACTTCTGAACACAAGTTTTTCTTCTCTCTCTCTCTCTCTCTCTCTCTCTCTCTCTCTCTCTCTCTCTCTCTCTCTCTCTCTCCTCCCTCTCTCCACCTAATAAACATATTTTGAAAGCCAACCAATAATTTAATGAATGATAAGACACTGAAAGCGAGTGAAACATAAAACAGTGTTTTGAAGAAAAATAAAAATATTATTTTCACTACAAAAACAAATTTTAAGCAAAAATAAGAATTTAAAACATTTCCTAAATTTTTCAAAAAAAATATATTCGGAGTATATTCTATGCATTCGATTACGAGTCGTGTCCTTCAGAACTCAAAATCATTTATTAAAAGAGTATATTATTTCGTATCCAAAGACACATTAATAGCTGTTATTTCATATTATCAAACCCTGGAATGACCAAGTTAATGATTTCTGTGACCAAATTCAATTTGAAATCTGTCAACTAATCAAGCATGAACTTTGAAAATTTAAATAATTAAAGTTAGATTAAGCATGGTCGAACACAAAGTAATAATTATTTCGACACAGACTTCCTGGAAATCAATATGTCATTTGACAAGTCCTTGGCTATCCCTTGGCTATACCTCACAGTTATTATAGTTTTGATTGAGTCTGGAAAAGAAGTAAACCTTTTTGACAATTATCTCAACCGGTCTTTCAAATGATAAAACTCTTTAAAAGAAAAGTCTTGTCTCAAGACTCCGGTAGAGGAGAGAAAAAAAATACTCCGAACTCCTTATTAGGTCTTTGATTATCTCAAAAGTGGTTATTATTATTCTTATGTCAAATGAAAGTCAAGTTTTTTAATGCATTACTACTCACTGTCTCTGGAAATGACTTAAACCTAAAAGAATTTGTTATTTGAAAGAAAATTAATTGAATTAATGATTTAATTATTTAATTAAAGTTTGGCTCAAATTTTATTATAACAAATAATTATCAGATAATTTGTTTGAAACCCCTTTTTTCCCTTAATTTTAAAAATTATTGTTACATTATGTTAATTGATATTTAAAGAACCAAGCTAGGTTTGCTAAAAACAACTTTTACACGAATTCCATATCTATTATCTCAGGAAAAGATCTTGATCATTCGGTTTTTTAATTTGCTTACAATAATATTTAATGCTGTGCTCCTGTTTCACACGGGCATTTAATTTTTATGAGCTTGGTTGTCCAATAAAACTTATCTACTTCTATATTACAAGAGATATCCATCAGTCAACTGAGCTGACCTGGATGTCAGTCCTATCCTTACATAACCGGCGATAATGTCTATAATTTAATGCCAAGTATTTATCAGAACTTTATTCTTGCAAATCATGAAAACAATTTTCAATTGAAAATTAAATAATATTTTTTCCTAATATTCAAAGCAAAGCGAAAACTGATTGCAATCCTTTGTTTAAAAAACTAATAAATGAAACGAAAAAAACAGTTTTGAAAACCACTCCTAATATAATGGCTTTGAAATTACGAAAAACGATTTCTTTCGTTGCTTTGCATTGAATGAGAAAATTAGAGTTTAAATAGAGTTTGAAAATTAGTTTTAATGAATTGTAATTTTGATGTTTCGTTGAATTAATTTTCTAAAGACTTTTATTAACTGACTATTAATAGGAAGAGATTTACAGACAAATTACATAAAGAATTGCATTTTAGTTATTGTGTAAAACTCACGCAACACCTCATTAATGGCTGATTTGAGGCAAAAATTAATACACATTTAAGACTCAAATACATATTAAATAGTAATTTGTTTTTCACTATTTTTTTGTTCACTTAAATAGAAAACCTATTCATAGGAAACAAAAAAATAAACTGACTTTAGATGTGATTCCTGAGCCCTGAACAGAGAGGGACGACACACCAGAAAACTAACGGATCATATCTTTGCTAATCATTATTTAAAAACCCGTTTCTTTTTTTAGTCAATAATTATATTCAAAGCTCTGATTAAAATCAAATTTAGTTTAATTTTATGAAAAACAAGTCTTCAATTGAATTGAGTCCTAAAAAGTGTCTGAATTTAAATCAAATTAATGCCGAATTCAGGAGAAAAAAGTTGTTTATTATTCACTCCTTTTGCTGAAACACAACACAAATGCTATGGTTTTTGGTTCGAGAGTCAAAAAATAGGGACAATTGAGGCCAACATTTGGAGGAAGAGTCGTAGCAAAAGGTCAAACAATTGTAACAAAAATGATCTAGTTGAAAAATACATTAACATTAAGACCAGGAAAATTGGCAAGTTAACTTTTAAATTACCATAAAATTATAGTTTAAAACTTTCAGATTTAATTTGATCCTGGCAATTCCCGTGCTTAAAAGCTTTGGATACGCATAAGTTCTTGAACCATACCCTGCATTAACGCTCATTCAATTGTAATTTATCAAGATTATAATCAAATGGAATTAAGTTTCTATTTAATTATCAGCGAAACTGCAAAACGTTTTCTGAAATTAACGTTCAATTCAGTGAAGAAGTGATTGTTTTTTAGCGAAAAAAATAAGTTTAAAGTCCTATTAAACCGAATGAAAAGGTAATTGAAAAACATAATAAAATGCAGAGGGATTTAGCGTTAAACTAATCTAATCTAGGTTTATTGCTAAATCTAAAGATTGTTTTTAATCATTTTTTCAATTGACTGAACAATTTTTATGTTATTTTTCAAACAAATAATAATAATTCTTAGAAATTATCTGAAAATCTGTTGCAAAATAGCACTCGTTTTGAGTTATTAATAATTGTTTTTCTGTAGTTTTCACAACACTTTTCAACTTGCAATTGAAAAATCATATGAATTGATAGCAAATAAATCGTTTGAATTGAGTGCAAAATTCAGTTCAGTTTTAGTTTATCGTTGAAAAAATGGTTTTCAATGAATGACATCAGAAAACGACTCTCTTATCGCAGAACAGAATAAAAATTTTATGACAAGGATTAGGAAATCATACAATTTATTAGGCCTTCAGTTCTACTAATATTTAAACAAGGATAGTCATAAAAACTAATTGAATTAGCTCAAATTTTATAGAAAACATGCTAATTTATACACTGGGATACCTTTAGCAAGTTTGTTTTTGTTATTTACTGGAATGAAAAGGAAAAAAAACATTTTTTGATTAAAGTCCAATCTGTCTGTCCTTTCAGTTTTTGATTGAAGTCAACAATAAAATGAAATTATATTACAGTCTGTTATCAATGGAAACGACGGCGAAGTTTCCCGAAAAACCGATTCATCATTTGATTGATAACTGAAAACAAATGTCAAACTATAGTAAAATTTTCCGAAACATTTTCTATTCAATAATGAGATCAGAGAGACTACACGTGCCGACGATGACAGGCCTTCCATGTGGTGAAGACTTCTGGAAAGCCATTGTTTTTATTATATTTTATACCAGACTTTAAATACAATTCATATGACTTTTTGCAGTTAAAACACATAATCATTGATAGAATGCGATCAGAATAAAGAGGTTTTCTCCTGTTTTTAGTGACAAATCAACAGATATTTTGTGGAAAATTTTGTTAGGCTTTTATCGCAAACAAAAATAATTATTTAACACAAATTCTAAACCAAAATATTATTTGAGATGACTATCAGAATATTTTTTCGCCTAAATTCAATGTAAACGTATGTAATGCAAGATCAATGAGATAAGGCACTGATCAATAATATAGGAACTGATGGATAATGTTCGTGGAAAAAAGGCTAAAAAGTTCGTGAAATAGCCTTTTCAATCAGGTGATCAAGGTAGAAATTTTAATTGAATTGGCAAAGAGCTTGTATTTTGATCTAACTAAAACAGACTCTCACTTTTTAATGATTGACAGGTTTGCTATGGTAATTATCAAATTAACCTTGTTTATATTTGATATAAACACCACATTAAAAAAATAAAATTGAATGTGACCTTGCTTATATCGCAAAACATTGAGTTTTTCGTGAAGTATTCGCTTCTATCGGGTTGACAGTCAATCAAAAGGGAACCTTTTCTCTCCCATTATTGAAATTGAATATATCCTGTACTGTGCCATAAAACGTCTGTGCAATCAATCATTTGTTAACTAAGTTTTAGGCGAAAGAATTTTTTTTGGCCTAAACTTTGTGTATAACTAAGAGACGAAAAAATGAGAATAAAATTAATTACTTTTTGAAGTAAAAGATTTTCCTATCGACTAATCATATCTTAAAGAATATGATTTAGGATTTCCGATAAGAGAACAGCACATCCATAAAACCTAATGGAAAGCCATCCCTAAAGAGTACTGATTATTAGAATTATTATTTCATTTCTTTGGATATAATAAATAACTTCCTTTTGGTTTGTCTTTAATGAGAATTAATTTTTTTTTGTAAAATAATTTTCCTTTTGATTGAAAAATTCAATTAATTCTAATTGTAATCAATTGTTAGAAACTTTTCATTCAATTGTTATCTTTTGAATCTAAACTGTAATTCAATTCATTGAATATTATTGAACTCAAACACAAAACTTTTTTTTTCAAGAAATTAATTCAAATATTTTTGAAACTCAATGAAACACAACTTTGATAATCAAGTAATTTCTGATAACAATCTTGATTGATTGAGTTTCAATAGTTAATTTAATTTGCATTTTGTTAATCAAATTTCAGTTTAGATCTGAGAATGTGTAACAAATCAGACGATAAATATTTTGAATAAAAAATTCAAAACTAGTTTTCAGATAAAAATAGTCTCATTTATTTTAGCAGCGGCTCAGGTAACCAAGCTATTTTTCCACTCATCTAGTATGATTAATGAAGATTTTAAGGTAGAAACCAGCTTGGTCATTATGATTAGATAGGATTCAATGAATATTTCATATGATTTACTATCAGAGTCTGAAAAATTCATGTTTTAATGGATGAGATAACTGTAGGACTTTGTCGTTTGGCACGTGTTTCAAATGTGTTTAACAAAACTGTGGGTTATTTTTTGTTGTTGTTATCACTTATTTGTTGTATAAATAACAGTAAAAAATATATAATTTATTATTTCTTATCATTAGTTGAAGTATTGTTCGATAAGAGAGAATCCAATTTAGGAAATGACTTGAATTCACAAAAAAACTGATAATATTTGTCTACTTTTCTGCAGATAAGTCAACCCTCTATTGAACCCCTATTTTATTGATTCAAAAGTTATTGAATTTGATTTCAAATAAAACAATTTTTATTCAAAGGTTTTTTAAGATCAAAAAAGAAAAGCCGATGACATCAACTGTTTTCTGATAGTAATTAATGAATTCAATCATTAAATGAAAATCTTTTTTATACATAAAACAGGAAAACATTTTTCCACTGATTATCGATAAACTGATTAACGAAATGAATATTTTATTTTCTGATCGAAA
The DNA here is from genome assembly GCA_034700625.1 of Tectocepheus velatus. Classification (NCBI taxonomy): domain Eukaryota; kingdom Metazoa; phylum Arthropoda; class Arachnida; order Sarcoptiformes; family Tectocepheidae; genus Tectocepheus; species Tectocepheus velatus. Next base: position 14,987 of record JAQIXV010000172.1, read on the forward strand.
AAAAGATATTTATTTTCTTTAGTCAAACGTTTCTATTGATAGGAAATGAAGTAAAAATCTAAACATAACTCGATTTTTGGCTTTGGTTTCAATAAATCAATTCATTCCTTAATTAATATTTAGATTGACTTCGAGTGTATGACAACACTTATGGCACGACTTCGAGTAATCATTTATCGCTCATCACATTACTGTGTCATAAGAATCATAAGAATATTATTTTTGATTATCTCAATAAATAAGTCTAGAAGTCAGTGATGAACAGAATCCGGAAGAGGGACTCAGAGTTACTGTTATTCTGTGTTAAAGATATTGAATTTATGTAATAAGCAGTAAAAATAACCTTCAATTGCTACCATGACAAATTTCCAGCTGAGCAATCGAATGATCTAGCTTATTAATGAGTAGACCACCCTCTGTTCATCCATGTTTAGTTTGGTTTATGAATGACTTCCAGTTTTTTGATTGAATGGAAATAATTATATAAAAAGTTTTACAGACTTTCCATTAGATAAGACTTTTGCCAAAAAAATAACATTTAATTAAAACAAAGTTTCGATAGAAATATCAGTTTTTTGTTATTTTTCTGTTTGAATGAAAAATATCTTTAAGTAAAGCATAGATTTTGTTAACAATTTTGTAATCAAACAACTCTATGACAATAGGATTGGGGTTGTCGTCAAAAACCAATGACAATGACTGATATAAACAACAGATCTATTCTGTGTGCTGTGCTGTTGAACGGTCTTGAACTCAGCTCAGACTCAAGACCACAATTTCATTGTTGAATATAACAGTAATTTCAGAATCAAATTAACATTTTTTATGTCTCTGTTTCTACACATAAATCAAAGACTGATTTGATTGCAAAATAAAGTATTAAGGACTCAGACATACAATACGGTAGTCATTCATACGCTGAGGGGAATGAGTTCGAGATTTTGCTCAACAGAATTGCTTATTGAAAATATGAATAATAATTATTAAGTAAAGGGAATAATGAATAATAAATAACAGCATTTGTTTGCATTAATTGCATAATACTCTTTCTCTGGCAGTAGTTTAAAGTGGGTTTTGATTTATAACTGAATTTACGAAATAATGTCATAATCTGGCGATAAATCCATTTGATTCTTGTCATAAGACTATCCAAGTGTTTGAAGTCATTGAAAGTTTTAGTTTTTTATTTTTGAACAAAACTTATGATAATTATTCAAAACATAATATTTTTTCAATTCATTCGTTTTGAAGCAATTTTTTTTCAAAAGATTAAAATTTTAATTCATTTAAATCTATTTATGATAGGGATGGTCAAGGTACAATTTTGAGATCAGCTCGTAAATTTGATTGTGTGTGTGGGAGTGCTCAGCACCGGGTTATCTGATCGGGTTAACAAGATAATTTATGTATTCAAGTTCATTATGAAACCAGGATGACAATCAATCTTGTTCAATATTTTTGATTTTCTGTTGCTACCGACCCTCTGGGCTCCGATTCAGCCCTCGTTTTCATAATCTGTAGATAAATATAGCTCTGGAAGAGACAAATGAGAGTCAAAACTGCATAACATTTACTAATAATTTGATTATAAATCACTTTTCTTACAATCATTTGAATACTATTTATGCAAAACTCAATGCCATTCAATACAAGACTTTTATTATCTAATATTCAAAGTCATCACAAAATGAATTTAGGAAAACGAATGAATCTATTTGTAGTCTTTCATCACAACTGATGTTAGCCCTGAGTCGGGCAAAAATATAGACTCACACAAAGTGGAGACACATATAACTAAATCTTATGTAAGTCTTAAGAGTCAACTATTTTTGTTCACAAATTTAAAAATAATTATTGAAATCAAATCTTTATATTAAAATAAATGACATTTTACTGATGAGAAGGATATTTATTAACTCAATATTAATTCAATATTAAATCACTTCATAATTGAGGCAAAAAATGAAAGGTATCTAAAAGTCGTGAAATAATTGTAATTCAAAAACCAATTATATGTCCGATAAGTATCTAATGAAACAAAAGTTTGACTTTCAATAACTTTTATTTATTTAATTGTAAATAAGATTTGAATGAAATCTGAATAATAAATGGGAGGACTTATCCCTTTTTTTCTGAGTGATTAATACTTTTCAATAAATCTATTATTTTGAGATAAAATCTAAAAAATATTAATACAAACATTTATTTTCAGGGCTGAGAATAACAATCAATTCGTTTGAAATATATTTTGTTTTTTCTTTTCCTTTTTTTATTGTATTTGAATATAATTTTTGTTATTTTGTTGAGAATAACTGTTTTGTGTTAAAAAATTAAAACACAAAAAGAAGGCATTCCTTGAACTAAATCAATGGCTTTTACTTCAATTGAAAGGATAAGAAAATTCACAACAAATTACTGTAAATAAGAAAACCTAACGAATAATAAATCAAAGACTCAAATATGAATCCAAACAAACGATTAATTGTATGGAAAGACACAGTTCTCAAGATTTGAGAGAAAAAAAGATTTATTCAAAAAAAATTTAATGAAAACTTTTAGCAATCAATTGATGTGTTGCATAAACACCACATCCCTATTGACAGGTGTTTCGCAATTAACCAATTTATGAACAATTACTAAAAGATAGTGAAATGAGTCATAAGTTTTGCTGTGATTTCGCAATTGTTGGCAGCTTTTGGACTATTTGCCAATTCTTTCTCCAGAAGACAATTAGTAAAATGTTCACAAATGTTAAGAAATGTTCAAGGACTTTCTAATTAAAAAACTTGATGTACCGTTTAAAAAATTGATCAAGCAATTGATAAAACGATTACTTGTGGGAAATGGGATGACATTAATGGGAAAAACTGTTGAATAAACAAAAAAAAGTCAATTATGCGAAAATTGTTTCGTGGTAAACACCAGGATCAATTTAAAGAATAACATGTCATAAATCATATGATATAATCTGAAAAATCAACAACAAAATGACGGGTCGTTTTCACGGAATCCACGAAACCCTTGTTTGCAATCATTTATTTCATCCCAAAAATTGAGTTCATATAATGTTTTTTATTTACATTCAATTTATTTGAAACTTATTTTTTATTTTACAATAAATTAATTTTTTTTAAACAGAAATTTCTTTGGCATCAAAAACAGTGAAACAAATGACAAGAAACTGAATTTGATGTCCAAAAGAGTAGTGAAAGAGTGAGCAGTGATTCAGTGATTTGTTTCTCACAAATGTATCGCAAGATTTGATTTGAATCTAAAGCTAATAATTAATTAAAAGTTGAGTTTACCTCAGATTTACATCCGAAACAATTTTAAGGCAAAACATACGAAACACGTGTCGACACTAAATGGTTGACAAACGAAACAAAAATTAACATTAAATAAGAATTCTAAGAATAACACTGAGTAAACAATTAACTAGGTTAAAATATAGGAACAGCCGGTATGAATAATTGAATAATGGTATGAACAAGTTGAATTTTTAATAAAGAGTTTTGTTTACAAAAAAAATCAGTGATTCAGCTTTTAATAGGAAAATGAGTAAACAAGGTGAAACACAGGTGTGCTCAACATAATTAATGTCCAGGTTATTGAAGTTTGGTTTATACATAAGTTTTAATTATTATTTGTATTAGTTTTTTGAACTTTAAGTCTAATCTAATGACAATTTATTTACAATTATTTATAAAATAATATATATTTTTCATTCGTCGAAATATTTTACATATTTTTCCTGAAATTTCTTCAAAAGTTATGGACATTTCATTTCGTCAGATATTTTACATTAAATTCAGTAATAAATAAAAATTTCGTGAATTTTATGTTTAAAATCAAATCCATTGGAAAAGTATTTCGTATTAAAAGTCGAAAAATTTGAGGAAAAGTTTGCAAAACATTTAAAATTCAAAATTAATTATTTTTGTTGAAAATCTGAATAAATTTTGAGAAAAATTCATTAAAAACTTAAGAAATACAAAAACATTATTTAAATTATCGATAATATCGAACCCAATATCACAAACATTTATTGTCAGATCAATTAAAGTGATGGAAAACAATAGGTTCCGGGTATTGTTCAGACGGTCCAAACGTATTCAAAAAGTTGATTGGACTGCCAGAAGAGGCAGCGCTCACTTTGGCTGTAATTTCTTACAGAAATTATTGTCTTATTTGTCGTCAAATCGGAACTGATTTCGATATACTGTTGAGGAAACGGTTGACCCAACCATAAGACTGGGGGTGAGGTTGAGCTCAATACAAAGCTATCAGTCGAATTGGCTGTTGTTGTGCTGTTCGATGCTGTGGTAGTGATAGGGGTTGTCATTGTGTCGTTGAAATTATCTTTAGTTTTGTTGAATAAGTTTTGATTAATGTCTGAATTATTTACAAACGATTGAACTAAACGTTGAATTGAGTCCCGAATACTGAAGTCTTCTTCTGTCGGGTCTCTAATAAATGACTCGATTTCGTCGAAATAAGATATTATATCAATTAAATGGAATGAATATACGGAAGGATAGCCATAGACGTGAACCTAAATGAACAGACTGTTAGCCAATTGACTCGTAGGCTAATGATAAGGGACTCACAGGTTCTGATAGCCTGGCGTTGAAATGGTATCGAAATATTGAACTGTTGTTCATCTTTTTGGCCAAATTCTCAGCCAAATAATCGTTAGGACAGACTTGTCTCAGATCTGACACCATATTTATGTATTGAATGGCAGGCGTTGTCTGATTTCCGTCGTCTATCGGAGCGTACAATTGGAGCGACTTTCGGGATATCTGAGCGCTGAATGAGTCCAGACTTGTGGTCACGTATTTGGTGTAATCCCTCCACTGCCAAGTATCCAGATCTCTGGGTCCGGGCCAGAACTCAATGGCCTGAGCCGTAGAGCCGATCAGCACTGGGCTGTCGATAACTGATGAGTCAAAAGGATAGGAGTCGACAACGAATTTGTCTGAAAGAGTGAAGATTTTTACATTAAATTCAATTAAATTCATTAATTAACTCTATTTTCACACTTTGTGTGACTAAAAAAAAGAGAACAAAAAACTTGTGATAAATGAGTTAATGATTAAATTTTTAATATAATTGAAATCCCTGTGCGATAGCCCTTCCCATTTGAAACCATCAGAGATTCATTTATTTCAATTAAAAAGTGTTTCTCAAAAGGGAATGCCTATCGGCTAAAACAAAAGGGAAAACCATAGTAATTACCATCGATTATGATTAACTGTTCGCTCATTATTCCAAGAATTGGTAAATCGTTTTGATCATTGATCCGAAAGGACGGGTCGTTTTTGCCCAAAAAGTAATCGACAACTTGAGTGCTGGACAATGACCTCAAACAGTCTAATGTCTTACAACCGGAGTGTTTCAAAAAGTTTTTCTTGTTATGTGTCGACACTTCGGCGAACGTATGGTTCAGATAAAGGGCAGGATTTATGAGCCATGAGTTGGAGTATAAATGCTTCAGATTTTTGTTGGAAATGATGGCCAGAATCAGTGCTGCGCCCGAATCGGCTCCAAATAACGTTACTTTTCGGGAATCGCCACCAAATGACCTGATGTTATCTTGAATCCAATGGAGGGCCAAAACCACATCCATTAGACCAAAATTTGTTGAATTTGTGTCGTTAGGGGAGGGGTTGTCATCCGTCCCGTTGTTTGTGTCGTTGACCAACAGATCCAAAGGCATGAAACCGAACGCATAGAGTCTGTAATTTAGACTAACGTAGACTTTGTCCGTCATTTTGGCCAATTTGCCGCTCGGCCGAAGTCCCGGCTGATGGCCAGACCCAAACTGAAGGAACCCTCCGTGAATCCAAACCATTACCGGAAGACTTGCCTAAGAATCGGTGGAAAAGACAATAAATAAGAGAAAAACAAATTATTGATTAATAGAGGAGTGAATGGAAAGGAAAGGAAAGACACGAAAACTAAAATAAAAACAATTATTTATTTTTCTATCGGTTTGTAACACAAATAGCAATCAGTCTTATTAAAGGTTTGTTAGCAGTTGTTCCCCACCTCTGGATCGATATTAGGTGTCCACACATTGAGGTAAAGACAGTCTTCTTTGCCTTCAATCTGTTTGGTGTATGGGTTGACCTGAAAACATGGGGAACCAAATTTGGTGGCGTGTCGTTGACTCTCTGGACTGCAATTTGATGTCTCATTAGTCGTCAACGGCTGCGGCGCTGACCATCGCCTGATGCCAGTCGGCGGCACAGCATATGGTATGCCCTAAATTAGATAATAATAGCTTTAATTTTTTCGTTGACCGTAAGTTATACTGAAAGGGAGGAAAGGGATCGATATTATTGTCATTTTGTTCGTTACATAAATAGATTAGATATTAATGTGATTATAATTTTTGAAAAATGAATGCATAATATAAAAGAGGTTTTGCTTTACTCCTGACTAATGACTGTCTGTTCATAATTCATATCTGAAGAGAAAAACGGATTAATATATTCGTGAAATTTTTTTTATTGTAATAATAAATGAATTTTCGTTAAGTATTTGAAAAGTTTTTTATTCAATTCGGTTCTAATCGTTGGGAAAATCGGATTATTTTACCAAAAAATTAATCTTAAATAACAACTGATTTGACGTATGATTCAAATCATTATTATTATTGAGTTTTGTCTTTGACTTCAAATATTAAATGAAAGTTCATTTTATTCGATGAATAAGTACTAAATTAAGTCAAATCTCTATGGATTTCCATAATTCTAGGAATGAACTAGGTCATTGATCTATAAACTGCTCAAATAAATGAGATTTTGACCGATCAATCGTAATCCCAAGGTAACAAGGCATCAATATTATTATATGAGCTTAGTCACTAAATTTATTTTTAAGTTCGTTTGAAATTGATGAAAAAGTAAATTGCTCATTTCCGAATCTAATTAATATCAATTTAGTGAAATTGAATCAATTGATAAATTTATTGGTTCTGAATATGATTCCAAAATTTAATTTATTTTTGAAAATCTATATAAATTGAATGAGCTTGATAAAGACAATGCTCGAATGTACATCAAATATAATCTCGTTCTACAAGCTGTAAATTTTTATTTCAAATGAAATTCATCAAACTTTTATAAATGAACAAGAGTTAATTTTGGCAGAACGACTCTACAAGCTTTTACTTTGCTCATGATTATCCATGTGAAACGTTTCAGAGATATTTGGAATGTAACCAAGATGTTTTTTTGTTGTTGAAAATTTATTATTTTCTAAGGAAAAACATTTTATATAGACCTTGCTCATCTCCGCTAACGAAGAAAACTCAAGATTTATGTAAAATTATTCGATTTAATAAACTTTAAAAGAAATGAAATATTATTTCTGACTTAAACTTAAAAATTAAATTCATTTTCGAACCAAAAATAGTAAATTTAATTTCAAAGGGATTAAGAATTTCATACAAAACGAGTGATAAATAAGTTTAAGTGAAGAAAATTAAAATTCAAATAAGCATTAAATCAAATATTTTATAATTTTCGCAAAAAAAGCATTAATTAAAAGAACACTCTATTCATAGATTGCATGGTCAGTGAACAATTTAATTTAGTCAAGTTAATTTAATAGAGTAGTTTGGTTATTCTTCATCTTGATTCAAGTTCTCTGAAATTGAGTGGCGTTTTATTGACTCAATTCAGTATTAATTACAACTGAAATGAAGTTCAAAACCACGAATTGTATTAAGTTTTGAACTGAAATTCATTTGTAATTTTGATCGTAATTCTGATTAAATTGAATGAATTTTTTTTCTTTCGTTTCAATAAAAGTATTTCTTAACGAAAATTCAATTCAACTCTTAAATAGATTTGCGGCAAAAATTGAGAGAAAATAGAGTTCAAGACTTGAATTCATATATTTTTCTTACTCTTATAGTTTGGTCTCAGAAAATATATTTCGTTTCGGTATTGAATCCAAACATTTATTTTGTTATTCTGTTTGTCTGTTGACTACAATTGCTATCATTTTCTTCGCCAACAATAGAGAGAAATGATTAAACTCTGAATCTTTTCCCTAACGCTGAGGAACCGGTGGAAACACACAACAAATCAAACAAATACTGGATTTATATCTGAATAAGAAATTTCTGTTTTGATTATAAGAAGTCTTTTCTCTATTTCTAAAATCCAATAGAATTTCATTCAATTCCTACGAAATCTTTTGAATATAATTTGAAAAACTTATGATTTATTTTTGGAGTTCTGTCACTAAAAACATATCATCCTTTCATTTCATTCAGTTTTTCATTTATAAAAAAATTATTTGATTCTTGCAAAAGAATGAAAGACTAGTTCAACCAAAGACTATCTTTTTCTCTATTGTGGAAAACCAAAGCAAACATTTCAAAAATCACGCAATGATTTTGAATTTATTGATAAAAATAAGGAGAAATCCCATAGAAATCTAAACTATGAAAAACTGGTGAATAAAATTACAAACATATCATTAATTCAGTGGAAAAGGATTTTGAATGCAAACAAAAATTACTTTTTTTGGAAAAACTTCTCCAAAAAATACTGCATTTAAAACAGTTTTTGTGTGAACTTAAGCACCAATTCATAGAAATTATAGTTTGAAACCGAATTTACAGCACTTTTTCAGACATTTCTATATAAGACTTTGAAATCGATAACAAATTCTGTGTTTTATTTTCAAAAACGGAATTCCTATTAAACTCAACGAAAACTTTTAGTTCAAATGAAAAATTTTGTAATCAGTGAATAGTTTTCTCTAAAAAGGCTCTCAAATCAATTAAAAACATTAATTAAGAAATTGATAATTAATTATCTGAAAGGAGTGTATTGTTTGGTGAGAGAAAACTGAGCAATAAATCAGTGAAAACAAAAGGGAAGGAAAAGAGAAAAATTGTGAACAAGAATACAATACTTTGAAGACAAACGCTTCGTGTTCTTCGTCTCCAATCAATTTTCCACATCCAGTGTCGACGACAACGGATTCCAGACTTAATCCGAGCGCCTGTTGTTCGGCCATCCATTGGTGGCCGTCGTTATCAGCTTTAGTTAATCCGTTGGCACCGTATTTGAGGCTAGACTTGGCTCTGGCGGCAGTTATCGTAAAGATAACGAATGTCAGCAAAACAGAGCAAATCACTGCCAGAGCTATTCGGGAACGGGTGGCACATCTGTGATAAATGTGCGGCGAAGGTATGGCTGGAATATGACATTCTAATTGTTCTGGTATTGTTGATGATGGAGATATTAAATTCTGGTGCAGAGCTTGTTGTTGTTGTGCTGTCCCTTCGCTTGAGCCCATTGTTTGGCTGTCATCGCAAGAATCCGTTTGACGACAGGCTATGTATGAAGTGTTTGAACACATTATCTGCGAAAAACACAATTCAAAAGATTTTTAGTTTTTAATTAATTTTCGATTAATTTTTCATAAATTAATTGAATGTTTTGTTTATCAATAAATTGAATGTTTAAGTCTTTTGATGTTTAACTTGACTTCAGTTTTGATTTTCTCTCCAAACTTCTTAACTCTAAGTCCTATCAAAACAATCTGAGAGTTTTCAACAGAATATTCTGTGCTTTTATAGCTCAGGCATGGATTGGAATCCAATATATAGACTGAATTTCATCTCTTATTCTTATTGGATGTCTGAAGAGTCGTTGCATTTTATAAATTTTGCTAAATTATCATGTTGGAGTTTTACCAAGCTAATTAGCTTTTTTAAATGGTTGGAAGCTGTAAATTGAAAACAAAAATTTGAACTTCTTTCGAAAAAGTAATTCGATGGTTAAAAGACCTAGTAAATATAATTTCAAATTCACTTTATTTTAGACTTTATATTCATTAAGTTTTACAGTTTTATTGCAAAACATCAAAATCACGTTTTTTCAAATAGTTTTGATAAATTATATGCAATTTATCATTGGTTTACATTTTTCTGACTTTTTATTTATTAGATTTAGATTTTATTTTTGAATAAATTTATATCTAATCTGAAACTCGATTTGTTTTTTCCTCAAATATTTTGAATATATTTTTTATTTCTGTCTCCCAATGAAGTCTTCAAATCATATAAATAACAAAACCATAAAAAATACTTTCATTTTAATGCAAAATAGATTTGGATTTTTCTCATTCAATGCGAGTATTGTCTGTCAAAAGAGTTATAGTAAATGACAGTAAAAACGAAACGAAATCACAATTTTTGGCGATTTTTCTCTTCTTTTGATAAATTAATCTTCACTTTAATGAAAATAATTAATGAATTTTTTGTAGTGAAAGTCATTTTGATGCGGAAAATCACGCTTTCATATACAGGAAAGTAATATCCAGTCAAATAAGTTTAACGTTTAATCAAGATATTATACCTTGATAAATAATTTGCGATTTATTTCAATATAAAATTAGAATTATGAACATTGAAATAGGTAATTTTTTTCTAATATTATTTTTCTGATACTATGATCAGAATCGATGACAAGTGATGATATTCCGGGATAATCCTTGAAAACAAAAAGTGGGAAATATATCAAAAATGATGAAAACACCTGACATTCAGTTAATTATTATTCATTAAAGATTTAATTCTATTAATTCAGTCAATAGTTTCTTCGCTCAGAATAGGAAAATTAAATTCAATGGATTTGTAGCTCAGTTCCAGTGACTGTTGAGAAGCAGATGAGAAACTCGAATGAAATGTTGGCTTTAATTACACCACAATTGAAGTCCTGAGTCGAACAGATATAATGATAATACAATTAAGTGGTATTCCTGTCACGAGTTTCTTATCGTCTAATCTTTATCTTCTACTCTATATCACAGAACTTTAAGGCCCAGAGAGCACAGGGAGAGGGAGATTGAGAGAGAGAGAAAAGGTCTATTATATTGAACAACCCTATTAGAGCTAGCTGACAATTTCTCGCTTGAATGGACACTCTTCTAATTTAATTCACGCCTCATATGATTGGCTTTTATTCGTAAAAATAAATACAATAAATACAGACTAACTCTCGTATAACGAAACATAAAATTTCTTTTATATTTTCGGCCGGAGTTCTGGCCATTCAGTACCTCTAATAGTAAAAGAAATGTTTTGCCCACAAAAATATATACTCCTATTGAATAACTACAACCGTTGAGAAGATATTGAATGTGTTGGAAGACCTCTGAATCTGATGGAAGAAAAATCAATACGAAAGCAAACCATTCACTGCTAACAATAACCATGATTTCGATACAACAGTTTCTGTCTTCCCTGTGCTCTCAGCATCTCTTTCTATCAGTCGTGAGTAGAGTCTAATTCCTGGATAACTCAGAACCAATTCCTATTGAATTTGCATTTAAATTGTCTATTCATAAGGTTTAGGGTATTCTCTGTTTTGGATAAAAAAAGTAATTCTTTTTTTTAGTTCAGAATATTTTTCTCGTTTAAGTTTTGATTGAATTCAGTCCTGTGTTTGACATCAAAAACATAATTAAATAAATATTATTCTCATTCATAACGATATTCATTAGAAGTCATTAGAAAAGAGTTAATATTTATGTTATTTCCGTTCAATTATATGACTATTTATATACAGAATATTCTGATTCTAAAGAATGGATGAATTGTTTTGCAAATTCTGTATCAGAATTCAGTTCAATGAATACAAACGTCTTTGAAGAGGAGAATTGGGAGTAATAGAGAGGAATAGCTGAGAGAAAGAGTGCTCTCAGGGCATGAAATGTAAGTTTTAAAGTCACGAAAAAGTTTTGTTTAATTTAAGTCGAATTTAATGTTTGGCCAAACAGTAGTCGGGAAACAGTTTTTCACTGTTTTTTCGCCTCAAAAAAGAAATATGTGTTTCACTCGAGTGTTAAAAACGGAATAAAAGCTTTTTATTTGGATTTCGCGAAGAAATTAACATAAAGTTTGAGAAACTGTTTGACTCGGAATCAGATAAGACAAACATCAATCTGTACGGAGGGGAAGGAAATGAGAGGGTCTGCTCTGCATTTCGAAATAGATTTTAAAAACTGTTAGAAAGAAATGTAAATTTGAATCGTCTATGAAATTCTTGAGGCATCAAAATCTGGGCCCAAATTAGAAATTGAAAACAATTTCAAAGCTATTAACAGACAAAATATGCTTCACTTGTATTCAAATTTTCAGATCTGTTTTTTCTCTTCAAAAGAGATCAAAATTTTAGACAACACTTGACATCAATTATGAAGACATCACTGGAGAAGAAATATTTGAAATTCAATTTTATTTTAATGGCATTTAATTCAATTTTTTCAGTCAAACGAAAACTCTTCAGTGGTTTCTATCATTTCTATCAAAAAAGAGTTTTATTTTTTTAATTGTAATGAATTTTACTGAGAATTGAGTTCAAAATAGTTTAATAGCACTCAGGGATTACTTTTCTCAAAATGAATTGAACAGAATCGTTTTTGAACAGAAATAAAAACGGTCTTTCAGCAAATCCAGAAAGTAAATAACCAAGTTCAATTCGATGACTCTCGTGAGAATTTTATTTATGACTGTCGTCAAATAATTGAGCTTGGTCATGCTTAATTCTGTTTGCAGTAATGATTTTACTCATTTAGATCAGGAAATGATTGGAAGAGCTCTTGAATCGAGTTCTCAGGAATCAGTTGAGTCTTGAGATGCGATGAATTAAAATAAAATAAAATATTAGACATAAATCATATGAAGAGAAAATTCTAATGGAGTTCACTCTCGAGTACAATGACTTGTGATATATTCCTTATATATAGACATAAATTGTTAGCTCTTTTATTGCCCGTCATATTAGAAGATGTGTTCAAACAGTGAAAAGAATTATCTTAAAGACAAACTTATCATTAGTTTTGATCTGTTAGAAGGAAAGCCTCTCAATTGTCTTCTCAAGTGATGGCATTGGGAGCAGAGGTATAGACAGATAGGAATTGGATGAAAAATTTTTGGGCGAAATGACACCAAAACTCAAAGATTTTTCTTCACTTCTGAAGAAAATATTATTTGATATATAAATGAGAGAGAAATGGGATTTTCTGTTGGGATGAACTTAAACGGATCAGAGCCTCTGCCAACACTTTATTCTGTGCTTTAGGCGAACGGCAATAAATTTAGGTCTTATTTCGCCTCCGACTGCAAGTGTTTCCAACAGTTTTCTCTGCATTTCTCTATATATCACAGAAGTTTGTGTGAAATACAACTCATTTCATATCTTTTATTTGATTTAAGTCTATATTTTCTGTTACGAAAACTTTTAACTCAATATAAGTTATATTTCAAAACCAAAACCAAAATGTTTGCAAAAAATAAGATTTTCTGAAAATTTCTATCAATTTTCAAGTTTTCTGTTTATATATATATACAGTGAGTATGGGATGAGATCACACCGCTTGATATCATATATGGCTGTTATCCTTGCAAAGTCGAAGTCCCGGCTGTCCCTATGGGCGCTATAACGTTAAAGCAGTCTCTTATAATCATATCGGATAATATACCAAAAGGTCTATTATCATGCATTAACTCCGGTCCCTGTAATACACTCTAATGTTAACTTATAATCACTGAACGTTTTCCCGACTTAAAGAAAATCATTTTCATAACAAAAAATCTTCAATTTCTCGAAATAACTTTTAAATTGATATTAATTTAGTATTAATTTCATAATTCTTAAGTTTAAATTGATTTTCGACTGTTTACTCATATTTTTATTTATGAGAATTTGCCTTATTTTGTAACCCCATTGAAAAAGCATTGAATCTTATAATCCAATAGGTCTATTATCCTAAAAATTGTCCAGTCCCTTTCGGGTGATCTCATCCCATACTCACTGTAATTATATTTCAATGAATATTATATTTCAGTGAGTGTTCACGTAATCGGGTGCTGACAAGTGGTTGCTTAACATTCTGATCACATTTTTCTGAATATTTCAAAATCAAAAACAATTCTCGATTTTCATTCAATAATTTAATCAAATGACTGACTATTGCGGAACAGAACTTCATTAGTATTGCTTAACTATTACCCAAACATCAAACCATATGTTTGTCCGCAAAATTGTTTCAAAATTGTATTGATTTCATCGAATTCTTGTGATTTTAATTTTGAAAACCTATAGTTTTCTCGATATCTAAGCCTTTGGTCTTTCGTTAAAAACTTTCGGTTGAATACGTTTTTCATAGATTTGATCCGATTTTCAAAATCAATGAAAATTGAGACAAAAATTTAAAGTTTGGTTTAAATCTCGAGTTTTTGAAAATTTTAATAAAACCTAAAATATTTTGAAATCATTACACAATTCAATCGAACTTATCATGCATATTATTTCAACTTCTAAATGAAATTACAAATACCATGTTAAACCTATTGCCAAGTTCAATCCCCAATCAGTTCATCTCAAACTTAATTGAGTTTAAGTCTAATATTGCGCTCAAATACTCTTTTTGTTTTCTGAAACAAATTCCTTATTATTTATGTATTAAAATTGAAAAATACTTTTCTATATATTAAGTCTTATCTTAGATTTGATTAAAAACTTACGGTTTAGCGAATAGTTTCCAGAGATTCCTTAATTGAACTGAAAATTTAATAACTAGTTCTCATTATCTTTGATATGTTCATAGAGGTACCAAGTTGTTTTTCTCTTACAAAACTTTTACTAGAGCAATCTTAATCCTGAGAGCAAGTTTAATTATAACTTTTATTAATAATAAACTTGACAGATCATGCTCTTCTTTTGCTTGTTTACGATAAACTCAGTTGAAAAACATCTTCACTTCTAATTCATTCTCTTAGAGATAATTAAATTTTAAGCTCGACTTAAGTTTATTTCATTCAAAATATAATTGATTTGAAAATTAGATTTTTATAATTAAAAAAAACAATGAACTCAACTATTATTATATTGAATATCGGGGTCTTGGGTTGTCAATTACCAGGGTATGCATTATGCGTAAACAATGATTAACAGTATCGTAGAATTAATTAATCAGAATAAGTGACGATAGGAATGAAATTAATTGTAAGAATGCGTCAAAAAAATTATTTATGCCTCAAATGTTTGAGTAATTATTTGAACGTAACTTTTTGTTAACAGAATAACTCAATACTCCATTTGTTATCATTTTCTTAATTCATAAAAAATTACTTTACTTTCAATACATTAGAGTTAGACCTAAATAACTGATAATTCCAGACTTAACTTGTGCTGTGCTTTTCCAAGAAAAGAAAGGGACAGATAATGTGAATCTAGAAACAAAATAAATGAATTATTCATATATTTTATGTAATAATTTGATTGAAAAGTAAGAATGGAATGAATTTTCAGATTATTTTTCTCTTTCTATTGATCACAGATTTTAATTAAATGTTAAACATTTTTGTAATAACAGTCACTCCAGTCGTGAAAAATAAGTTTCTTTTTTATGTGTTGAAGAAAGAGCCCTACCCTTCATAACCATAACAATAATTTAGTAATAAGAAAAAAGGGTCGGAACCATAATAGCCTTTCCACTAATGAGATTAGATGTCGATTATTGTTATTAGATGTGCGGTTCCTCTGATGGAAATTCTTTACCTTTCATTATATGACTTATTTATTGTATTAATTCTGTGGTCTGTGCCATAAAAACTTTGCCTGAACATTATCTAGATCATTATTCTGATTCCCATTAGATTTTCTGAATAAAACCTGAAGGAAGTCTTCACTCATTCCAAAGAGTTTATATCTTGAATAATGTTTTTGAAATAAATTATTATCGAAATAAAAAGAAACTCAAATCAAATTATCCATGAATTGTAGCAAGATTCAAAGTTATGGCTCTGCTCAACAGATGAATGGCTTTCCTCTCATAATACAAACAGAGTTATCAGAAAAGAGTAGAAAAGTTTTATTTATTTTTCTTCCGACACTTATCACTGAATTATATGATATATAATAAGAAATATAACAACACTTTTGTGTCACAAATGGGTTTGAGAGGAAAGGAAGAGAAAGAGTGGAAAATACGGCAAAAAATAGTGTTATATACGGAAAACAAGTGAATGAGTCGTTAAACTCAATGAAATGACTGAAAGAGAAACAAAAAATATTGCTATGAATTAGTGGTGAAGAGGGGAGAGACGGATAATAATCACCGATTCTATTACTGAAAATATAGTTTCAAAACAAATCCAATAGAATATAACTGTAATTGTGTTAACACAATGAAGAGAGAGAGAGAGAGAGAGAGAGAGAGAGAGAGAGAGAGAGATAGAGAGAGAGATTGCAAGAATATTCTGTGTCTGTCTTTTGTAAAGAAGTTCTTTAAATATTCTGTGTTTTGCTGTCATTTTTCAATGTGGTATTCATTTACTTAAAAGTAATGTTTTATTGATCACTCAAACTGTGTTAACACAAGAATTCATTTCTTTGTTACAGTCAGTGACTAGACGTAGAAAATCGAAATTCAAATATCCTTTGAAATAATGTTATATCTCTTTTGTAGTCTGAATTCGTTCTCAATATTTCATTCAACATTGGATTTGAATTTAATTTTTTGTTTTTCTCGTCTCTTCTGTTCCTTTGAATATTCATTTCACTTGAATCTAATGACTCGAATATTTTTTCTCCACTAAATTGAATACCAGAGCGAATTTGAATAAGCATTTCACCAAAAATTAATCTAGTTCATTAATATTATGGTCACTAACTAGTTATCCAGTGCTTTCAAACTGATTGTACGATTTTATAGTTTTCAGAGTCTATTCATCTATTTTACAGTCTTTTCACATTTTAATTGATTGCTCAGAATAATTGATTTTTCAACAGGGTCACTTTATTGCAAAATATAAATGAAAACACTACAATCACATTAGGAATCCACTCCAAACAGAGGCTTTCCAATGAAAATATGTTCATTAAAAGGTCTTAATTATAATTAAAATAACATTTATTCAAATCAATTCTAATTAAAACAATTAGCGTGTAATCTAATTTATCAAGATCAAGCATTGCCAACTGAGAGTTGTTCCATTGTTACAAAATCTTAATCATCAAGGGCATGGCAGTGAACAAATTCGAATTGATCTTGCTCGTAAATCACTACAAACTTTCTGATCTAAAGAATGGATTCTGTGTTTCGTAAAGAATTATTTTGTCGACTCTTTTCAACTAAAATCTCAATCAAATTATCAAATGTTTCATTACTTTGATCTATAAATCTCAAGACTATCACAAATTTTGTTACTAAGAGTACTTCAAAATATAAATAAAATTGATAAATTAAGTTTTTAACTTTTCAAATAATTAATCTTTTGAAATTGATCTTGATGAATGAGAGTTGAATTCTCACATTTTAAGAGCCAAGAACAATTTTTCATCGCCACATCACACTATTTATAATATTTGACGTATTCAATAGTCAAACAAAAATAAGAATGAATTGAATTTTTAATACCATATCTCGAAAATAAATTCTTGAAAATGAAATTTACTTTTCGTTGAAAATATTTTCTTCAGACGTGATATAAGTTTTTGTCTGTGAATAAAGTCTGAGAGCAATATATTCTGTGCCGGAATGCAATGCAATAGTTATTTACACTCGATATGAGTCGAGTAATAAAATGTTTGGACAGGCATTCAGTTTCGGTAAAGGATTTCGATGAAATTCAGTGGGAGTTCCGAACCATTAATAGGAAGCAATTGTCATAAAAATAATTATAAGTCATAACTGTTTCTCAAAATTATTATTAGTTTTAAAATAAGTTTTTCGTCAAATGCGAGGAAATTGTTGAACAGGTCTTCAACAGCGATCAGGAAATTGAAAACATTAGAGAACTTGAATTGATAACAATTTTTCAAAACAACTTTCATAATAATTTCAATTAAACTTACTCATCTTGATATGGTTCATATTGTAAAATCAATACCTTGATAGTTTTCCTGACTCTATTTGACATTCTATTGAATGAAGTTTATCTTGTAAATAGATTTTTCTTAATATTAAGTTTGATCATTGAAAAGAAAACTATAATCTTATCTAGTTCAATAATCATTCGTTTCTCTAATGTTCAATTTTATTACCGATCGATTAAATGATAAAGATTAATTTAATTGAAAGTTGATTTTTATTAAAGCAATAAATATTCAACGTTGTTTTTACATGATAGAATAAATACCATGCTGTTTTATATTACATCAAAATACAATTACAATATATTTCTCAACAAAAAACTATAATTAAATGTAATTTATTTTCCCAGACATCAAAGCTCTCCTGTTTTTTATTATAAACAAGTTAACAGTTTAATGAATATAATTTATTTGAATATTTATTCATACATTTAAACAAGGTGAATAATTCAACAAAATATGATATAATATTCATATATTCCGAATAAATATTTTATACTACTTTTAACTGAATTTTTCAATAGTAATCCAATGAAAATAAAAAAGCCTCAAGGTAAAAAATTGCCTAAAAACAAAAACACAATTCGATTAATAGCTCAAATAAAAAAATTGAACTTGATAAATCCAACCAGGTGAATGTTTTATTGAGAAATTATTTTTGAATGTTGAGCCCCAACTGAATCTCATTAAACATTAAAAGGATTCTAATGATCTATCCATTTATCCTGGTGAAATTTAAGAAGATCAATTCCCAAATGAGCAAGGTTCGCTATCAAAATACCAAACTTTATATACTGTGAAAACACGTTTTAAACATGAATTTAGACAAAAGTAGTACTGTTTTCATTGTTCGCGTGAGACCTGTTCTTGGTGACACCAGGCACTGGAGTCCTATGTGTGACCGTGGTCATTGTCTCGTTATTCAATTGATGGTCCTCTTCAATGGTCTCTTTCTTGTTGAAACAGCAACAGATTATATGAAAAAGTTTTTGAGCACCTAGATAATTTGACAATATAATGATTTTAATATGAACTTGAACTTGACCTAGAAACGTTCATTTGAATTTGAAATTGATTAAAAATACCAAAGTATTTTTGGCTTATTTGGCTTAAATAAATGAGCAAGCTTACCTTTGCGAAATGATTCGTTAAGCCAGCAGTAGATGAACGGCTATAAGAGTAATATTAACAGGATCAATTAATTAATTGGATAGATTAACAAATTGGCTCAGAATTAGTTTAGGGCTCACATTATAGCAGACCGAAGACATGGCAATCCAGTGACAGATAAGAAATATATTGAAATCCGGTTTAATTATCTTGAAGTCCACCAAAAGATGATAAGTATTCTGAGCGCAGACGAGGAAAGAGTGACAACAAATTAATTGCTAACAAAACGAATCAAATGAATATCAAATGCAATAAGAAATAAGAGCTGGAGATTGCTTTTCGCCATTATTTCCAAAATGAGAATAAACAGGGATTCCTTTCGATTAAAAACAATCGCCAGGGAATACCTCTCGAATGGCATTACAAATCGATGTTATAATCATCTGTCGGCCCAACCCTCGTAAAAGTTGTCGACCCTTTTCTCTCTGCATAAGAGACTTAACCTAATGACTAGGATATTGTTTTCAAAGGAATTCTTCGTTAATTTTCAGACAAAAGACTAATTTATTTATTATTTATTTCGATCGATAGTAAAGACATAAAATGTTATCTCAAAATCAAATTCTCGTCTTTTCTGAAGATTTTTATTGTGTTTCGACTATTTGTTCGTCGATTTAATTAAATTAATCGAAACTACAATTAGATTCAAAATACACACAAAACTATTCTAATGGACACTTCATCGGTACACCAGAGCTCAAGGAGAGTGGGTTATTGACTGGTCTCTCTTCCCTACTCATTGTGGGCAGTCTATTGCCAATTAACCTTGGTGACACTTGAGTTAAATAGCGCCAAAATCAATTAGTTTAATTAGCTTGTTTGTTTTTTGTTTCACATTTATGCTGAATTATTTCAAAAGACTGTGCCCACGGAAAAATGATGAGCTTGCTCATATTAGAACATTTCCATTGAACATTAAGGCCATTTGAATCATTATATGATTTGAAGGAACAGACAAAGAGCTATCAGTCTGTGATTTTCGCCTACAGTTGGATAACATAATATGGGATCTGAATGCTAGGCATAGGCTGTGCTTCGAATACCACAGATATTGAAGAGATATATCTATTTCTCAATAAGAACTGTAATAACAAATACTATAAATCGACGAAAAGAATGACTCAAAGAATGACTCAAAGAATAAAAGGAAAGACATTCTCACAGACGTCGACAGTAACTAAACGGAGTCTAACAAAGACTGCCACTAAAAAAATAAGAGATTCAAGTAAACTCTTTATTCTGTCTTAAACTGACTGTTAGTTTTACGGGGAGAGAGAGGGAGGGAGAGAGAGAGAGAGAGAGAGAGAGAGGGGGAGAGACCAAATGTCAAAATATAAGACAGCTCTTCGCAAAATTATAATAATTATCTTGGCAAATAAAATTCGCAGCAGTGCACACACTCTAAAATGAATAGATCTCATATGACCTAGCTCTTATTTTTCTTTCCGCAAACTATTGTTTGAGAGAAAAAAACATTTATTAAATTCAATTAGTTTTAAGGCTTTTGGTTAAACTCTACCCTCGAATAAAAGTTAGCAAGATCAATTGATAATAGGCTTACCAGTGGGAACCAGGAGAAGCCAAAGGCCGCCACCACTAACACCAACTGCAAAATTAAGCACAAATTAAATACTTTTTGATTCAATTTATTCATTAGCAGTAATTATGTCACTAATTATAGACAGAATTGTGTCATTATTTTTATGAAATTATTTTTTATGTGTTTTACTAAAACTTTTTTATTCGCTTCAACTCATTTGAAAAGCTTTTTGCAAAATCTCTCTAATGTTTAGTTGAGATGAGATTTGAATTACCATTCGATTTGTGTCTCGATTATAGTCGAGTTATATTGCAAGTGATTAATCATTGAAAGGCATTATATTTTAGTTATTTTTTTTCACTTTAGTATAATAGGGATGAGTCGAGTAGTCAGTGAATCAAAAATCGATAATTTGTTCACTAATTATATGCATCACGTTTTATATAATCTAGATAATTTTTGTCATTATATCCAGCAATAGATGAGGCCTTTAATTTAAATAACATCAGACATCAGCGGAAGACTTAAAAACTAATGTTTTGTTTTTGAAGACAAATTGAATTCAAAATAATTTATTAAAATATTAGAGAATCTATTCAAACATTTTATAAATCCTCAGTTTTATTGACAAAATTCCTGATAATAATTCCAAATATTATCCATTAATTTTATGTTTTGACACTAATTGTATCCAAACAAGTTTGATAATGTTCATGTTAATGTTACTCCACGAATTCATTTAATTAAAATTCTGGGAAAATTAAAAATAATTAAATAATTATATCGCCTAACTAATTGATGAACTACATGGTAAATATGAAAGATCCAGCAGAATCTGCTTGTTTATTAAAAATTAATGTGAAAACTATTTGATGAATTCGAGTAAATATTTATGAAAACCTCATAAATAATCGATAGCCAAATAAAATGATGATTTTATTTAGACTTTTATCATATTTGAAATTTTGCCTAAGAATATGATCCAGCAATCGGTTCTGCGATTTTCAAAAGTACTTCCAATTTATTTTGATTTTACGATAAATTGTTTAAATATTTATCAAAACAATTATTTTAATGTCTGTGAAACACAGAAAAGGACAGTCCTTTTTTACATTGACTTCAGTCACTACACACACATTATTTAATGAATTAAATTTTATTCCAATCATTATTAGTCTTTCCCACTGTTTTTCAAACCCTAATAACGAATTCAAGACCAGTGCTACGGAAGGGTCGACAGTATTAGTGGTTGAGTGCAATAATAATCTGATAAAATTGTGGTCCGGATTCACAAAATTTTATTGCCTAACGATTTCATACAAAAGGAGTGATATTTTTATTGCTTTTTTTGTCTGTGATTTCTGACCCAAAAGAGGTCTGATTTCCCCTCTCGACTATCATCATCACAGCCTAAGAATCTTGGTGATTACCATGGTTAGCTCTTGTCGAAAGAAAGTGATCATCACGCAGAAAGCCAACTGAGCATAATCAATCCTTTATCGGATAGCAATAATGAAACGCAAGATAAATGCTTTATGCTTGAATGGACACCGATAATAAACGATTTGTGTCCAGCAAAGTTTGTTCACTCATTTGTCAACAATTTGATTGATAATATATTTTCGTAGGAAACGAGTCGTTTGGTTGTTATCATAATTGACTCCATTCTCGAAACTGAAGTGAATTTTTGGCCAAAAACACAATTTTCTTATTAATACCAAAAGTCAGTCTATAATATACACAGACTCTATATCTGATACCTGTCCTCTCATTATCCTGAGTGATAAAACAGCAAACATTTCTATAGTCCGATATACAATAAAGTAAAAAAGTTTGAAAACGTGTTTGTGTTTCGAGAAGACTATTGAAAAACTAATAGAATTGTAATTCTCTTCAATAGGTTTTCATCTTTTGTAGAAATACTTTATTTTCAATTTATTTGATCAAAAAACAGTTTTTTCAGGTTGAGTCTTACCCTGGCTATTGAAATAACAATTGAAGTGCTTCCTTTGGAAGTCTACCCTGGTAACTGTCAGATCCCACAGAGAATAACAAGTTTCACCGGTTTTTTGTATTCGTCAGTATTTGTATTATTCCTTTCAACACATACTTTACTGAAATAATAGACTGATAGACAAAAATTGTGAGAAAAACACAGATTTTATTCTCAATTGTCTTAAAATTTTTCTCTGATATTTGATTTTATGTCTCTTTCTGTCTGTCGGAGACGTATAAAAACTTTTTTTATGATTACTTTTTATCAGATATTTTATCAGAGGATTCTCATCTTCAACATTCTCATATTATTTTTATATTATCCATAAATATCTGGATAGTTTACCAAGATATCAATTCACCAAAAAAAGATAAGAAATATGTGGCCGTCAGTGCCATTCATCCAAACCCTGTACATATAAATCAAACAAGATCAATTGGGAGAGAGCTGGGCTCGACATGTTCACCCACGAGTAGAATAAAACTCAATTATCTTGCTATCAACAAGCTTGTTATAAGGATTTTATTGGTCAATACTTGTTTGAAGTGTTTTTCTGTTTTATATCCAAGATCAAATTTAATGGAATAACACTTGTATTTATATTTTGAATAACAGAATAGAAGAGGATAATACAAAAGGTAGAAGATTCTTAGAAATATCATTGATACATTCTTTCAATTGAATAGAGAAAGTAATACTCAAGCACTTTACTGAATTATCTTGTTACTAAGTAACACCTTGCCACGCTTTTTGGTCCCCTTTTAAGCCCTGAGACATTTTCCTTACTTCTAATCTATTAAATTCATATCAAATAAAAGCCATTCTTTATATTGAATTCATGAATATATTAATTTTATTCGTAATGTCGTCCAATATATCACTAAATAAATGGGTCTTTCCCTTCATTGCCATTCTTTATACCGAAAGCTTTTCTGCCATTCATTACCATTGAGTTATTCCCTTATTCTGTGTGTGTTTTAGAGAAAAAAAATACTTTTTTATTATTTTTATTAAAAGATTTCTTACATTTTTTTTTGTTAGGAAAGACATAAGAGTCGAAATAAATTAGGGAATTATGAGCTCTAATACAACCATAAATCAAAAGAGTTTGTGTATAATAAGATTGGAATCAAATTGAATGAAATTGTATTCAAATTTTGAATGCACTCTATTCATGAGGTACGCCCACCGGCACAGGGCTAATCAAATACTGTTTTGTTGCCAACCCTTGGCTTAACCTTTTCCTTTCAATAAACAGCAGACAACTAATTGACAATTTTGACAAGAATTCGTAGAATTTTATGTTTTTTTTTCAAAACTATTTTAATAATTTGAGCTTGATGATTAATTGGATCAATTAAGAAAGAATATTGCTTCCCTTGATTATTGAACAACGCCTTTAATGATAATAAATTTAGCGATTAATGATTGGATGAGAAGAAAATTTATTAAAAAAAACTTTTTCAGAAACAAATGATAATCAAATTTAACGAATAGAAACCATTTCCCAATTAATTTTATTAACAACCGATACGTCTATTAATTATTTTCTTATAAAATATTTAATACGAAATCAAAAAACTTTTCCTTTCGTTTCGTTTTTCATAATTAAAAATGAATTTTCGTTTCTTATTATTAGTGAAGCCTTGAGTGAAAAGACACGAAATTGTCAGAAGTTTTTCAGACGTTTACGTCTGTGATATGTTTTCACTCTTCTTTAATTCTTTATCAATTATTAATCTAGTACAATAATGGCTTTCTTTTGGAATTAATTTGATTATTCAACTGGAATGAAAACAAAAATGTTCTTGATTAGATTTTCTCTTCAGTATCAAATCTGACGGCAATATTGCGTCAATGAATTTTTAATTTTGCTCTCATTTAGGTTCTCTGGTGACCTAGCACAATTATTATAGCGACTTTTATCTCATTATTTGAAACGATCTAGACAATAGCCCTCATTAGTTTATTTTTCTTTTTTGCAGGATTATTTTTTAGACCAAAATCTGTGTTGATAAAATTAACAGAATATACATGTATGTCTGGTTATTAGATCCTGTCTGAACTTGGAGTTTGAATTTTTTCTTTATTACGATATCATTATATGTCTTACAAAATGATACTTTTGAGAACATTTAGTTATATCCGGATTAGAATCTATTTGATAGTCATTTTTGGGTCAGAATAACAACATATGAGTGACAGTTGTTTTTATATCATTTCGAATACATATCTAACGTATCATTCATTTGTAACATATATTTCCCGTTAAATTAACTCAAACTTAGCAAGGTGTCATAAATTTGTTTACTTTATCAAGATCAAATTCCAGTGGAACTAATGTTTAACTCAAAATCTGCATAAAATTTTCATTAGTTATGAATATCAGTAACACATCTGAAGGAAAGTATCGTTAAAAATAGATTTATTATAAACATCAGAAAAAACGATCAAGACTATTGAAACGATCAAGACTATTGAAACGATCAACGAATAAGTTTGTCAAATGATTCTTTCAAAATCAAATATAATTTTCGGTTAACTGAGAGACCAATCGATCAAAAAAAGTCACTAATAATCAAGAATTTAATGAATTGAATGATTTATTGAAGAAGAGAAGAGTTTATCGATTATTCGACTTAGATATAATCAAGCACCGTTTTTTCACTCGATAATATTAGTTCAATTAATCTTATCAATTGTCAGAACAGTTAGTTATATCACTTCTATCGACAAAATCAGATCCAATAGAAGTAACAAAAAGAAGTTTAGCCTTCATTTGAATCGTAAGATTCCGCGGCCAATGGTTTTCGCCATATATTCTGTGCGAACAAAATGTGCCATAAATTCAGGACTAATGTCCAGAAGTGACAGTTTTATGAAATGTTTTGTCATTTTTAAAATTCAATTCATTTCTTTTGGGGCTCAGAATATTCCGAATGATTTCTCTTTGCTTTTCCTTTTCCTAAAAGCTGTTCATTCATTTAAAATCCTTTTGAATTGATTTTGAAATTGAGTTTTACTCAAACAATAAATTTGAGATAGAGAGAGAGAGAGAGAGAGAGAGAGAGAGAGAGAGAGAGAGAGAGAGAGAGAGATTGTTAATTCAATCAACCTTTCATTAGAAAATTATAAAAGAGTTTTTAATTCGAAGTTAAAACTACTTTCTGTCATTAATTAAATTTTAATCCTATAATTAGATAGACGTACAGTCGTTGGGGACATCATATCTAATTCTGGGCATCACTTTCTCCGCAAAACTAACCTTATATTGTGTGCCTCTCATCTGCCAAACGATAAGTTGAGCGGAATTTAAATTTTTAAACAAGTCTTTTGACTTAAAATAAATGGTCGGATGAACCGAATCTAATGGAAGTTTTTACTTTCATTAAAACAATACCACAGTATCTGAAGACAAGAATCACATTTTGAGACCCGTTTTGAGTGACATTCAAATGATTTTTTTCTCATTTCAATTGATAAGAGCTTTTAAGTTATTAAAATAACATTTCGAAGTAATTCAACCAGAAATTCAATTAATCTTGCTCTTAACTTTATTAAAGCGCCAAGTTAACTCATCATTACAAGCACCTAGCTGAAGAAATAATTAAAAACTCAGCGGTAAACAATGTTTCGAGTTGAAAGACCACGATCATATCCAAATAATTGTCATAAAAACAAAAGATCAATTTGGATGATGATGTGTGCCTAGGTCACTTCCTGCCAAAACAAATTTACTTGCGTTACATTAAACTCAGATTCAATTATCTCTTCTTAAGACTCGTTATATGTCTTGATGTCAGTGCAGTTTGTTTTGGGCAAAAAGCACAGCACAACACAAATACATAAAAATCGCGATGTTTTTGGGCAAATACTCGACGTTAGCACTTAATACACAGTCAGAGCATTGGTATATCAGAGACTCTGTTAGTGTTTTCTGGACTAATCTCTTGTTCAGTGATTGCACTGAAAGTTAAGCCGAAAAATCGCAAACATAATGAAGAGAGAGAGAAAGAGAGAGAGAGAGAGAGAGAAAGAGAGAGAGAGAGAGAGAGAGAGAGAGAGAGAGAGAGAGAGAGAGAGAGAGAGAGAGAGAGAATATTCTGGGAATACTACTGTCAGAGCTTCGAAACACAAGTGCTATAAAAGTCAGTTCTTTCTCTCATTTGATTGGAAGTACTGCTTATTTGAGATTCAAATCAAATATAAAAACAGTTTATTCTCTCCTCTAATCTATTTAAGCCATTCCTTATCACTTGTTTTTAGAATCATAAATTTTGTCTTGCTTCTTTTTTTATTCTGAATTAATCTCTCTTCCTTCTACATTTTACCCTAGAGCATAAAAACAATGTGATTCCACTGGGTTCTGAATAAAATTTCATTTTGAAAAAGAGTATTCAGAAACATGAATTATCATGATAGCTGTTTAAGACTCTTAGCTAAAATTGATTATCCAAGTCGTGTTAATACAGATAGTTTTTAAATAGCGTTTGAATTGATTACCATGCTCAATCAATAGATCAAATCGAAACGAAGTAGAAAAGGGCCCAGGGGAAATATTATTGTAAGAAAAGTCACATTCAGTATCTTTATCAATTGTTTTGTCAGACGTTTCGTTAATGTATTTTACATTACACTAAATGTCTTATCGTTTTGATGGCAGAGAAAACAATCACTAATTTCTTCGCTTTTATTATGACTTAACTCTTAGATTAATATCACATTTTGTTGTCGTTTACTCTCTTTTAATGTTTTTCTTGTTATAATCGGATCAGATCTTATAGACGTCTAACTCTTTTTCGTGAAGACATTGTTTTTCATTGTTTTCTTCTCTTGAAAAAAGTTCTGTCAATATTAAGAGAGTCTGACAATATTTATGTCCAAATATTTGATTTAGCTTGTTTATAAATAAGCTATTACAATATAATCAGATATACATTCGGTTCACAGAATATTTTCAATTTTAAAAATTGGATTTTGAAATATTCAACGATTTTTTAAGGAAGTTCTGCTCGATTATTGATTTTATCAAAAGTCAAAGATAAAATCAATATTTCAAAAAATAAATTTATTAAAGTAATTATTGAAAAACCCATTCGTCAACAAGGATTATGGATAGACTCAAAAATATCAAGTCATCAAGCTCATTATGATTTCGCAAAATTATAATGTTCAAGTTAAATTATAACCTATATTCTAGATTAATTTATTCAAAATGAAATGCTTTTGTTTTATTTAGTTCATTGTTCGTGTGAGTGGTTTTTTTAGTGGATAAATAACCTTGCTCATCTTCATATTCAAAGGAGATATAGAATTATTTGTGAACGAAAAATCAATTATTCATTTTGAATGGTATCTCATATTTCTTATATCTCATGCCATTCCTCTTATAACTTGTCTCTGAATTTATTATAAAATTTTAATCAAAAGCCTTAACTCCGAGTATTAAATGTCTTATCTATGACTGACTTATCGCTAGAAAACAGTAATAAAAAATTCTGTAATCAAAAACCAAATGAAAAGATCTGTTGAATGTGTTATATGAGAGCACAACAAATGTCTAATTAATTATTAACCAAATTCTGGTAAAAATTTCGATTATATATATATTATCAATAGGTTTGCAAACAATAGGTCTTTTCAATTTGGTTGTGAATCCGACTCAGAATCAAACCTCAAAGCTTGAGTGTCATTGAAAAGCAAAATAACTATTTCTAAGTGAACAAGATCACTTGACATTTAAAATAATAATATGCAAAGCAGAACTTTATCCTGAAGCTCCTGAAAGACATAAATAACACCATGTTCAAGTAATGGTAGAAAAATCTATAAAACCCCTCAACATTTGTATTGATTTCGCAACCGTTAACGTCAGCTCAAACTCAATAAGTAATGAAAAAATTGATGAAATTTTAATTATATGAATGTTTGAAAGCATTCAAAGAAAACTCAACTCAAAAATAAAAACATAAATTCATTTCTAATTAATGAAAGACTTTTGCGAAGTCTTGATAAAAGTCAAGCGCAACGAAAGTTAACTTAGTTTAACTTGCTCATATCTCTTTCAAATCAATAATTCAAGACTTTGTTTAATAAGAAGAAGAGAACCTAGGATAACTTAACGAAATGTTTTTGGCAGATAATTAATCGAGGAATCTCTTTATTAATGTTTGATTAACTTTTCTGGGGATAACTATCCTTGATATTGATATTCTTGGCATTCGTTGATATCATTAAACATAAAATGACTGTATTTTTATATAAAAAGGACACGAATTGAATGATCTATCAGTTGATTAGATATGAGTCACGGAATTCATATCAAACATAAATAAAAAATACGGTCTTTAATCAAGTCTTCATTTATAGAAATATTTCTATAGAATTACTGTTATTTTTATTATTCTAGCATGATAATATCAACAAAGATAATGTCAAACTGTTTGTGTCAAATAAATTGAATATCAAATATCAAAACCAAAAGTTATCTTAAAAAATGGATTTCTATTATTTCGGCAAATATTGAGAAACTCCAGGGAATTATCGAATGTTATTCGCCCTAGGTGGTCTGCACATATGTTCAATACATTATCTTAGCCTTGAACTTTTAATCAGATCTATAAGAAAGCTAGATTTCTTTCTACTCATTAATTAAAAATTAACTACAGATAAAAACGTTAAAGTTCAATTAAATTAGTGGTAAATTTTTAATTTAAGTTTATTATAGAATCTCATTTTCTTCAGATAAGTTTGAAGTGAAAATAAATGGCAAAAAAATTGATTAAAAGACATTAAATCTAATGTTTCGGCTGAATATGTTTTGGCCATAACTTTGATGGAGACGTAAAATAAGATAAATCTGTTTTAATATTCTGTGTCTTCTAAGAAAGCTATCAATTCTTGTATTTCAAAGCAATTCTATGTTTGGTTTAATATATTTGTTGGCGAATACCGTCGAATAGCGTCGAAAAATTCAATTCTGTTTTTATGTCTTTTCATTTTAATGTTCAGTAATTTTGTCGACAAAAAGACAAAATGAGAGCACATTTTCAGATCTAATTTCTTACAACACTTTAAACATTTTAATCAAAAACTGTTTTTTAAATTAATTTCGTTCTCCAAATGTCTCTCATCTCGAATGGAGAAACTCATGAATTACACTCATGTTTCTCAGCCTAGACTATGATCTGAATTTCAATTTTAATCAAGATCAAAGTAAAGTTTTCCTGAGTTCAATTTCAAAACATTCGATAAATTAATTTAAATATCTTTTAATTTTATTACAAACTGTAAAACTTTAAAAGCTTTTGACTTTCGTTTATTTTTAAAAGCCTTGATTAGTTTAAAGCATAAGCACTACTACTTTTTCATCAAGAATAAAATCAATTTGATCACCTTGCTCATCGTAATTCCTTAAGGTATCGTAAATATTATTTTCCGTCAAAAATATCATTTGGTTTTGTTTTTGTCTATTATTCCCAAAAGAAGTTATTAAAATATTCAGACATAACTCAAAGATAATATTCAAGGCAAAGGAATTCTGTTATTGTCATTCGAGTTATTGATTTATATCTCATTTAATTTTATGGATATTTCCGTTCAAATAAATACTCTTTAAGAAAGAAAAATCTTAAGAAATTGATCCAAGAATAATGATATCCATGATATCAGGAGTGTTCCTACAAAACCTTTATTACCAAGATATGATAAAATTTCTTTAGGTATTCATATCAGAGATGTGGCCATTCATCGCGAATTTCTATCGCATTTTTCTTTTCAGTCGCCTTTGAATCGGAATTTTTTTTTAAATAATTTGATATTCATTGAAATGAATGGCAATACACTTCTGCCGGCAGTGGATAAAGAAATGCCTTTTAGTTGAGAGCTTAACAAAAACGGACTCATAGTCTATGAATAAAATGTTTTAAAGAATTCAAAACTAGACTCAAAAATATTCCCGAAGGCAGTCCTTTTTTGACGGCTATTCCCAGAATAACAATAGACTGAAACATATTTCTGTTGTGAACCCTATTTCCAGTTTTAGAGAAAGACATTTGATTTGTAAAATCGAAATCCAAATGATTGTGTCATTTATGGAGTGTATGTTTCGGGTGGTGTTCACGGTGCCGGTCATAAATTACCTTGTTAAAAAACACAATTCACCCATAAATCCGTTCTAAAAAAACTCATAAAAAGATAATTTTCTGGCATTTTCTCAAATTTCTAACCATCAAGTTTAATTTATTAGCCAGATTCCAATTTATGGAAGTTGAATTTAAAAAGTTTGATCTTGCTCATCCTCTCTCAAAACACTTGAAACTTAGTCATTAAGTTAACTTTTTGTTTAGTTTTGAGGCCAATTACACCCAGAATATGGACTTAAACCATCTCTGAGGGCTTACATTGGATTTCTAGCAATAAATCATCCTTGCTCATTGATTTTATTCCACTTTAGAATATAAAATTTTAAAACATAAAAAGGGAATACAATCCAAACAGTTGTCTGACTGGAGTGAACACACAATTCAATTCAAAATTGAATCCCAAAAAAAGTCAAATCATAAGCACTTCACAACTATTTCAGTATTCGAGTGATTGATAAACACTTTGAGATTATCCCATAAATTCTGATTAAAGGCATAAAACAAAAAAATGTTTTTTATTACTTTAATGTCATATATATTATGGTTTTGTTGACCACTTCTAATACAACCCATTGTTTGGCTTATTATGATTTAGGAGAGGGCTGTCCATAATGTCTGTGTTTCTCTCATCACATATATACAGTGGTAATTTGATTAAAGACCTAGATTAATTTATACTTTCGTGCGAACTTAGTAACTCCAGTCCTGATTCATCACGTCATTGTTTCAGCCTGGTGGTTCAACTTAGCTAGGTGATTAAGATATTGTACATCGTGTATTAATGAGATACTAAAACGTGATCAAGGTCTTATTGTGTGTCTAACGAGGCGCATGCTATAAGTAATGTGGATTTGATTGATAAGCGAATGGAACAGTTCTCCAAGAGTTGATTGATTGCAAGATTAAACAGCACTACTCCAGAGAATCACATTAATAAATACATTTTGTATTGGCTTTCAGTATATGATTTTTTTGACGGCAATACATAACTATTGATGTCTATCCTCAGAGAATGTATACAATTTTGATGTGTTTTTATTTGAATGAATTTTCAGACGAAACTCAGGCTTTGATTCCTTTAACAAATGACAAGAATTCTGTGAAATGCCGTCAAATAACAACATCTTTGAGGGAAATGACAGCTCAAGTGTTACCAAGAGTTTACATGATTTGAAAAAAACTGACAAAGAGTCCATTATAAATTAATATATATTTAACATAATTATCCTTGTTCATATGGGTTTCGATTGAAAAATTACAGTTTATATTGATTTAGCAAATTTGAGTTTTTTTTGAATAATTAAATAGTTTAGAACCAATTAAAATGATTAAAATATTGTTTAACCAATAAAATTAAGGTAAATTCAAACTCAACTTTTATTATCAATCATTTTATGTCCAAAGACTAACCAAATTCAATCAATTTTAAATACAAATCTGAGTAAATAAAATCCAATTAAAGCTCTATTTTCATAGTGAATGCCCACAATTATTCGGTCAAATGATCAAGAGCACTCGAGGAAAATTGATTTAATTTAGATACTAATGAAAATTTTTTTTATTTCAAACCTCTATCTCAGAAAATAAAAATCATTTGAAGCGAAAAAAGTTCGTTAAGTTTTTCTTTTTAGTCAATTAATCGCAAATCTCTTCATTTGATTATAATATTTGCATAAAATCTAAATAATAAATCAAATAATACAAACAGTCGATCCCTTTGCTTGATATTTGACAATATTTATACTCTAGAAAAGTAATACAAACCAGATTAATTTAATTTAAAGGGAACTGACACAATAAGAACCGGGTGTTCGTTCAATTAAACCAAACAAATATTGGTTTTTCAAAACGAAAAAAAGTGAAAAAAAAAATTAAATTCAATAAAATTCAAGAAAACGAATAATTCTTAGACACAGAATAAATTCTGTGCCCAAAAAAGTGGGAGTAATAGCAGACGTAATGGTTAGGCATATAAAACATTTACTCTTTTTTCTTTTTATGGAATGTAATCACGAAAAACGAGTTCAGAGATGAGACTAAAGTAAAGTTTGATTTACTTTTCTTTGGTATCCAACTCTTGATTTGTCGGCAAAAAAAATTTTGAACTCAATTTTGTTGAACAATAGCCAGAGATAATTGATTTTCATTGAATTCATAGATTACTAATAGATATGTACACAAAAACCTGAGAGGAATACCGAAGTGAATAAAATGTGTTTCAAAAGGAATTGGCATTTCTCAGAATTATCTGGTATTCAATAAATAGGGAATGCATTTCCTTTTAGTTGTTGTGTCGAAATACCTGATCAATCACTGAATGGACTCAAATCTAATCAAATATTTCTATTTATTCCTAACATAAAAATATATATTATCAGGAGATTTGATTAATTCTCAGAACAGTTTCAATCGGATCAAAGCATTTCTTTGGTACACTAATTTTCCAAGATCATAAATTAGATCAAATACATCTCATTTTCAATGAATGCTTTCATCGCAAACAAAATCAGACAAAATCATTAGAAATATGATTCAGATCTCAAGAAAATTAATGTCATTTTAAAATAAACTAATTATTTTGATTCAGAGTAAAATTTAGATAATCAAGACTAAATTTAAAGCCATTCAAATTATTGTATTCATTGATAATCTTATTTGAATTTGAAATTAACTTATCTCATCTATTGCTAATAATAGCAAGAATAAATAACCAGAATAAGTTAATTTTGACTATAAGATGGGTAATAAACAGAATTGATTAGATTTGGGAATGGACAAGCACAATTTAACAGAAAAACACATAAAATTGATTATAAGCCAAACGAGTTTTAATGTGTCTAATAGTCGCCAATAATGTTATTCTGAATACAAATTATCTCTTTTTTTATTCTCCAGTAATGGTTCGGAAATAATGTCTCCGAAAGACCTAAAAAATGACTTTAATAATAATTTCTAACAAATATTTACTTTAATATATTCCGTATTCTTTTGACTAATGATGACTAAAGAATAGATCAGAATAGCATAGAATAGCACAGAATAAAGTTGAGAACCCGATAAAGAAATGCATTTTTTTATTATCGCATTTTCGGTCTTCCAATAGATCTTCTTAGGGAATGGCTATACATAAGAAAAACGTTTTTATTCTGTTCCCGAAGCTGTGTATCGTATTTAAGGCACAGAATTAATAGCCATAGACTCCCTTTCTATGAGCGAAACCGATAACAACAAAAATAGTATAACTCTTTTTTTCAGGCGATAACTTCAGAAGGGGTTTACTTTCATTAGTTATTCAGCCAAACGGAGAGTAAATAAAAAAAATTGTATTATAATAACAAAAGTGAAAATATCGACACAAATGTGGTAACAAAAAAAAGTGTTAATATAGTTTTTCTACACTTTTTTCTTTAGTCAATAAGTAAGCCTTTTGTTATGCATATCGAGTGGTTGTGCCAAAGAATATATTTTCTTATTATTAAGTGACAAGCTCTCCATTTTGCCTAGCTCATCTGATCAAATTCATTCACCAATATTGTTAGTCTCTCTTATGTTCTTGCTCAAGCGTATCCATCTGTTTTGAATACATTACCAGGTTCAATTCTATTTATTCTACTATGAAATTTCATTAGAAAAAGCTTTCAGCTAAATTTGAATATAGACTTCTCTATTCTTACCATGATTAAATTTAAATGACTAGACTTACCCTCGAGTCTATGTCTAAGTTTTTTTATCAGAAAAATTCTTTAAAATCTTTTTTGGGTCACTTCTGTTGTGAAACATATAAATAGTTTTCTTTTTCTTTCATTTCATTTGAATTTTTATTTTGTTTAAAACCTTTTTAGGACTCAATCTATGATTGTTAGGGACTCTAAAACAATATTTTCCTCGAATATAAATATCAGTAATTTGTTTCCTTTCTATTTGTTTTCTCTTTCGTTTGATCTTATCGTCAATTCTGGCGACAAATCGGAAAGCCTTCAGTAAAGACTCCGGAGCTCTGACAGTGGCTCAGGAAAGGCCTCAAACTCGTTATTATTTTGTTTTTCAGTACATTAGTATCAGTTCCCAAGAGGAACAGATGGCAATATAATTGCAAATGGCTCACCATGATAATTCTCCTCCTGCGAGCGTCATCATGCTGTTTCTTCCTCTCGTCGCTGGCCTTTCCTGCTATCCGTCCCTGTTTTGCGACAACAAAACCAATTTTTATATACAGAGTACACGTTATGCTGAGCGGAATCCTGTGAGAGAAGAGACAGGAATTAGGAGAAACATAAAAAAAATTAAACAAGATAAAAATGAGACAAATGACTTAAGAATTACATTTTTTCTTGGATCTGAGTCATTCTTAAAACATTAATGATTATCTTGTAAAAATTTTATTCTGGCTTAAAAATACAAAACAAAAAGCCTAATATATTATAAATAGTAATCTTGTTAAGTTTATTCCAACATTTTTTTCAAACTTTATTTTACTTTCAACAAAGTCTTTCCATAGAAGTAACAAATCACCTTGAACTCTCAATGAACTCTCAATTCACCTAATTCACTAATAGCTAAGTGCCTTATATATTGGAGATAATCTAGCATATGCTTCATCAACGTGATACTCAATAGCCAAGGTTATTATCTGAGCTCAATTGAAAGGCATCTCAAAGAACAACAAAAATAAAGTGTAAAAAAGTAAATGAAAAGTCTCTTCGAATGAATGGTCAGAATAAGTACCAATTTTCTCAGACATTCACTACATTTGATCGCATTCTTCACAAACTAATGCACTGAATGAGAGGCCATTAAAGCAAAGGCACAGTACTTGCACTGAATGTTTAAAACTGTTCTTCAGAAAGTTTATTAATACAAATATACTTGGTTAAATTGGTTTTAAAATAATGATGAATTATTATCGTGTATTTTCTTTTTCATTTATATTCTACTCGTAAACAAAAAACACAATGTTTTTGATGTTTTCGATCATTAAGTGTCCGAAAAAAGTCAAACCCATTGTGGCGTCAATTGTGTGCAAAAAGTCTTACCGACAGACAATATTTTAGTCGTTTTTTATGAGCCAAATGAATGGGGACTCGGTTTTTGTCATTTTTTTTATTAAAAATAAAAGTTGATCTCAAATATCTTGGTTTGATTCTACGGTAGATTTTTTTTCATATTTTATATAACAAAAACTCTATAATCGGATTTGGATTTCAATTTTGACACTTATCTCGAATTTTATTTTATTTTTCTTATTTCGAATAAAAAGTATTACTTTTTATGATATAAATTAGAAATCATATCCAATTCTATTGAAAAGAGACGGATACGAACTGACACATACGCAAAAAAATATCAAGATGATACAATTTGATACAAAGTTGAAATTTTAATTTAACCTGATATTGCCAAGAGCATTTATTTCGTTATTTCGTATTTCGTCTAGTGATTGAAAAAAGGATTTCTTTCTCAAAAGAATCTCAAAAATCCTTTTTTCAATAAATACTAAACTCTTCGAAAGATTTTAATTAAATTTTCAATTGAGACGAAACCCAATGCGAAGACAATTTTAATGATCACAATTTTTTTTATTCTTGTGCCTTCAATTTTTTCAACACCCGAACAGTTTATTTAATCTTTTTTTCTGATCATTAAATAAACTGAATTTCAAAGGAATTCCTAACGTCTCAAGTCTTAAGCAAATATACAGAATAGAGTCAAATGATTGAGAATTTGCTAAAAAATATTTTTGTTTGAAATTTTTTAGATAACAATCAAAATGATGTTTATTTAATTAAGAAAATATACCCAAGCAAAAAAGGAACGCTTCCATGAAAGGAAAGTTATGTCTTATTTCTAACAATTTTAAGTCATGACAAACTTAACAAAAATTCACAAGGTCAACTTTGATAAAGCGCTCACAACTAAATTTTCAAAATTATTCTTGATCAATTAAACATAAGTTCGAACAAAAATTGGTTTTAAACAACTAGATGAAACTAAATTCAAACGCTTTATAGGAATTCAAATTTCTTAAAATTGAGTTAATTTTCTAAATAAAAATAAACTAGGTCAAACAATTATGATTGTTAAAATTAGCTAGGTCAGGAAGACTTACAGATATTGAGTGAAAAACGCTTCGAGAGACAACCAAAAGGGAAAATCAAATTCGAGCTTCGGATACACAACTCGACATCGACTGTAAGTCACGTTCTTATAGTCTGTCGGCACTATCCTATTGAAGGCCGAGTGAGGCAGTGCCAGCAGTCCAGCAATTATCCAGACAATTAGTATGATAACACTAAGTTTAATTGTGCCAATTGACTTATTTGCCATCGTATTCGAGCCGATTATAGTCCAGAAACGATGTATGGCTATCACACCCATAGTCAGTGTCGAGACATACACACAACAGACCTGAATGAAGGGCACAAGTATGCAAAGGTAACGACCAAATGGGTAGTTGAACAGTAAAAATCGGGTCACATTGAACGGGATGTTCAGAGTTGTCGTGAGGAAGTCGGCCATCGCCAGGGAGGCTATCAACAGATTAGTGGTTGTCCTCATCTTTCTCTTACCAAATATCACCCGAAGTACTAATAAATTGCCGCAAAACGAGACACAAATGATTATTGTGTAGAATATTATTACGATTGTGTTCCGTATGGTGTAGTCGTCCTCATCATCATCATGACTGCCACCCCCTCCCCCATTGATTGGCAGAGACTGATTGCCGTCCAGTGCTTGACTTATCGATGAGTTTTTATATTCAGACGAATTGTTAACAAAATCAATGGTAAGACTTAGGATTGGGTTGTATTCGGTTGTCATGATTTGGATGCCAACAGAATAGTCTTTAGAAATAGTATACACTTTAAAATTGAATAACTTTTTCAATTTTAGAAACTAAATGAGTTTTCTTGAAAATTTAATAAACTTGGTGATGAAATTTCATCTGAAGTACAGAATAAAAAACATTTTTTTCTGAAGAGATATAATTGGATCAGAATTTTTAGGTTATATTGAGTCATATGAGAGAACAGAATAAAAATATTTTCCAACAACTCTGACAATTAGCGCACAGAGACTTCAGAAAAAAATTATTTGACAGCAAAAGAAAAAATTGTATCAAATTTCTTGAATAACAGTTGAATAGAGGAAAACGAAAGACCAAAAAATTG
This sequence comes from Tectocepheus velatus, assembly GCA_034700625.1. Classification (NCBI taxonomy): domain Eukaryota; kingdom Metazoa; phylum Arthropoda; class Arachnida; order Sarcoptiformes; family Tectocepheidae; genus Tectocepheus; species Tectocepheus velatus. The sequence continues at coordinate 52,918 of JAQIXV010000172.1, forward strand.
AGTTTTTCTCTTCTCAAAGAATATTCTCTTTTGTATTATATTCGCGATTCTTATTATATGACAGAATAGGAGTCAGAAAATAGTTTCCGAACAAAATATAATAGTTATTACAAAGTGTCGGACCGACGGACAAAACTGAACAGTCAGTCGGAAAGAGAGGAAAAGTTATGCAACTATTTCTATGCTCTCCTGTGTTGACACAATCGTAGACGAGGACTTGATTGGCGGCAAACAAACTGAGCTCTCGCCAATTTATACCCACAAAAACACTGCTCTATTAGTGCCGTTACAAACTGTTTCTGCACATGTCCTCTACCGTGAGAGAGAGAGAGAGAGAGAGAGAGAGAGAGACCAATGATTCTACTCATACTTTTCAACAACTCTTAAATTGTAAAAAAACGTCTGATAATAACAAAAGTACTTTAAATCAATTTCTCTAAAATTACTATTGATTTCTCACTTGAATTCTCTAAAAGAGATAAATTAAGATTGTTTTCCTAAACCAATATTTTACTCTTATCTTGGTTCTTTCTGTTGAAAAATTTTGCTTCTGACTAATGAAATCGATTCTCGTAATGCACTTCAAAGACATCAGAATTGATGGTTAAAATTGTTTTGATTTGTTTACCAATTCTTTCGATTGGTTTTCGCTTTTGAAATATGATTTTTATCGATATATTACACAATAGTCTTCAGTCTTGAGAACCTTTTAAGACATTATATGAGGAAAAATCGATTGAAAACAGAAAAACTGAATAAACTTTTTTTTGGACCAAAAAAGTAAAGCAAATAACATATCGAAAATTAATTTTCAATCTCCAGTGAATTTTCCATCAATTTATTATTGTCTTGGCTAAATTACTTCCTTGGGATTTGACAATTTTGAACTCAAATTGAAGTCAAAGTCCTGTGAATATGGCCTCTATTCTGGTCTGAGTTGAAGCCAAACACTGCTATTGAAAGACAGATTCGAACCAATTGTCTGTAAATTGTTATCAGAATCAAAGATATCGAATAAAAGAGAGGAAAGAAATTATTGAATCAATTGACGGCTCATTGCTCTGAAACTTATTCGCAAAAGAGTGCCGTCTTTTGCACTCTTTGTAAACAAGGTGTAGGTTCTCTTCAGGGGAATTGGATAATTCAAAAGGATAATTGAGATAGCAAAATGATCGAAAAAATTGCTTGAACAAATTCTCAGTATCTACACATTCAAATAAATGAGAGCACTCTATCGAAATTGAAAATGCTCTGGGTTATAAACTTGATTGATTTTCAATGAATGTTATGCCGATTTTTCATATAATACATGTATGATATAGTCTTATATCTGAACCCCTTGGCTCTACTCTTGGCAAATATTGAACGTCTGTTATAATCGACAAATAAATTGCTTTTCTGTTCTCTGAGCACAGAATCCAAACAAAGTACTCGATTCGTGAAATATTGGATTATCTTTGCCATTGATTTGCCTTTTCATTGAATGCAAGAAAATTTTATCAAATAAAATCATTTAATCAATTTATTTGTCGATTTGGTTGTGGTTTTTGGGTCTCAAAACCAATACTATAACCAAAATCAAAGCCCTTGGCCTCAGAAAACAGAACAGAATATCAGAAGAAATCAATTCTTAGCCACAAAACAATTCAGACTAAAGAATATGATTTCAAAAGAATTATAAATAGATTATTATTATTAAGTAATAAATTCTTCGATCAAACACTGGGTTATAGTTCAAACATCTGGTTATCATTTTTATTGTCGTCAATATTGTGCTAAAGTAAATGTAAACATTTTCCAAGAGCCTATTCGTGACGCATGACATAAACCTTTTCAAAAATAATAAAGTCATTATTTTTTATACATATTTTTATATAATTTTTATTCAACGAATTCAAAGTCCCTTGCTTTTTAGTCGGTTGCTTTCTATTTGCCTATAATTTCTTTGAAAATATTAAAATCCCTTTTGAAAACTTCAAAGAAACTATTTTTGATCAAATATTACACCCAGTGATAAGCTAATTAATGTAGTCTTCCCTTTTTTTTATATCTCTCACAATTGTCAGATTTATTTTATATCTTAGAAGTCTTACTTAAAAAAATTAATAACTTTTTCTTTGATCCTAGATACTTTCAAATTTTAATAAATTACCAAGAAAGACATCGTATTATTCTAGAAGAGTTAAGATTAAGCTAAATTTGATGAAAAGTAAATAGGTTCAATTTGAAAAAGACTATCGAAAGCACAATTTTATTATCGAATTAGACTTTTTTCTGTCAAATAAGTGAAAAACAAACTTAGATTCTCTCTTAAGAGTAGTTTAGGGAATAAAATAAATTGATATTCACTTTGTATGACCAAGGTGGTGTCAATTTTTTCCCCACAATTATTTAAAATCAAAATCAACTTTTAGTGAACTTTTAATGAACTTTTAATGAACTTGTTCAAATATTACCTATAATTTCATTCCAATTTTACAAATGTTATATAAAAATGATCTTGGTCACTAAACCCGATTCTACAATATAAAATTGACAATCGTTTTAAAGTATCATGTTAATGTTTGAACATTCCCAAGAGGAAATAGCTGACACTGCATTCGATGTTCATTGGCCTAAATTTAGGAAGATTAAGCATTATCTTGGTGATTTTGTCTGGACTTTTGTTTGAAGTCTTTCCTCTCAAACAATTGATTCTTTGCCTAAAAGTTATGGCATTTATTGCGTTGATTCGCGTTTTTCACTCAGTTTTTATTACAAACATTAGTTTGTGTTAAAACTTTTTTCTCCATTTATTTGAGAATATTCTTTGTTTTACTAACGAAAGGAATGGGAGACTAAGAGCTCATAAAAACTGAGTTCCTATTGAAGGGTATATACGATAAGTTTTATATCTAAATGTTTTAAAACAGTTTTCAATACTTTTATGGTTTCCGAAACTTCGGGTAAAAAAGTAAATTCAATTAATTATTCCAAAAAAGGAAAGACCTCTCCTTTCAAAGCAAATATTGAAACATATTCTCACAAACTGTTAGATAAAAACTTTTGAAAAATAATAAACTCATAAATTTTATGACATTTTATCCCAAAATTAAACCTTAATTATTTTCTTCTTCATCAAGAAATCCCATGATACTAATTACCTTGTTTTTAATCACCAAGATACACGCAAAAACCCATGGAAATTTACCACCAAATTATTGGTCTATCAAAACAACTTAAGAATATCTGTGTCTTTCTCTACAGATTCTGTGCTCTAATTAAAAAGATTAACTCAATTGCAAAGCATTAAAAGAAAATCATTAAAAACAATTTATTTTGAGCACATCTTCAGGTATTAGATGTGCAGGTCTTAAGTGTTATGCCATCGATGGGCACAGTGGGGGAGAGTATTAACTCTTCATTTTAAACCGTTTTAGAAACCTAGATCAATAAATCATCGTTTCCTGTGCTTAAAAATATCTGTCCGTCACTGTATATTTAGACAATAGACTCTAATATTTTAAACCCGACCTGGTTTAAACAACCTAGTTCCGGAATGTCAAGGGAAATTAAAATACCTTTTCGATTCCATGAAGATTTCGTGAACCCCGTAATTCCAAATTTTACTTAAACAGGATTTTTGATTCACTAATTGAGAGATTATTTCAGATGTAAAGTAATTCAGACATAAAATTATTTTTCGTAAAGTATTTGTTTTGTTATTTATTTTTGAAAATTCGAGATTTATCATAATTTTCTAGGATTTCAATATTTACAGAATTATTACCCAATAATTCTCTGAATTATACCATGTACTATGAAAAATGATAAAAATTCAGAAAATTATTCAACCCACTTAATTCAACATTTAATGCAATAGTTTATTCATTTGGAAAGTTTTAAGCTTGTATGATTTGGTACATAGGAATAATTTGGTATTAAATAAGTTTTATTTTTCAACTAAATTTTGAGTTATAAATATGAAATATCAAGCAACAACAACAAAAAAAGAAAACTCATATTAAGTTAACGAATACTTTTAATTTTAATTTAATTTTAAGGACAGCTTTCAGTTCATTTTAAGTGCAAAAATACTAAACACCTTTAAAATATCGTCAAAAATGAACAAGAATATCATTTTTATATTTGAATTTCAAAACACATTCTGAATTTATGATTAGATAATAAAAGTTCTAGGTAAAACTAATAAAAAATTCCTCTACGAAAAAAAACAAAATATTTGAAATAAAATAAAACTTGAACATTAAGGTAATCTTTAATCTAGTTAATAAATATTTCAAAATAAAACATTATAAAACTAGTACTTTGTTATTGTAAAAAATATTCAAGCTTGTTCATATTTCAAAACACATTAGCATTATTTCGAAATTTACAAAGTTTTTCAGGTAATCTTGCATTATTAAGTTTAAATAATAAGCCGAGTATTTATTTAAAGTCTTATCCAACATAATTCTACATAATGTTTCTTGATAAAGTTCTGAGTTAATAAAATATTGTCCTAGTACTTCTTAATAAATACTTCTCAAAATACTTATAAAGAAAGACATTATTTTTTGATGATATAAATGAGTTTAAAGACCAGAGATTTATATAACATTTGGTAATACTCTAAGAGTATTGTCTTTTGTTTTCTTCCATAAGACTAATGTCTTTCTTATATAAAAACTTTAGTTTTTGTTAAACTTTTTCTTCATTCCGTGAGAAACGAAAATTCACTTCAATTCTTGTGTTTGTTTTCAATGGGTTAGGGCTCAGGAATCACAAGAGATTTATGTCTACTCGAAAAAAAGGAAAGGCATAAGTAATAGAGTTTTTCATCTTTAAAATACCGGTATTAAGACAAATATCTTAAGTATTATTTGAAGTGTGGCCTTAAAAATGCAAAACTAAGTCTCAATTTATTACTCAATACTTTTTTTGAAAAATGCAAAAACGTTTTGAAACTCTTGAGAACTACACTATATTTTCTTGAATTTATAATTCAATAAACACTTGAAATCTCACGAAAACTTCTTTCATATCATCCATCAGACGCTTCAAACATTGAGAGCCCAATTTGGTTAAGTGCTAAGGAATGAGTAGGGTCATTTACTGGATTACAGTCGAATATTTTACAGATTATTTTTTGAAGTGTTGTTGAAACTCAATATTGATTTAAAGTTAAGGATTCAGTCATCGATTAGTTTGAATTATAATAAATTTATCAAGTACGTCAAATATGTAACCTTGTTGATTCAAATTTTACTTCAAAACTGAAAAACCTTAGTATCTCTTTTTCAAAAGTTTTTCGGAATTTTCTTAAGTTCTTCAAAAAAAAATATTTAATTTTATGTTAAAAACAATAAATTGAAACAATTTTTACAAATCAACAGAAAGAGAGCAATCATTACATTGTCTTTTAATTGGAAATTAAAGTGGATATTGAACTGTATTTATCATATTCGACCAAGCCACTATGAATTAACAAGAGCATATAACAACAATGAAGGACAGTGGGTTTTTCACTTAAAAGGTTGAGCCTTTGCTATTACTCGACACTCAGACCTTCGTCTCGCTGGCGGCTGATTCGACCCCTCCTCTGCTTACCGAAGATATGCCGAAGATACGGAATCACCAACTTCATCATGCTATTTATCAGTTGAGAGGACGATTCGAATTTCATGGACAGGGATAGGAGTACTAATGGTAAGGTTTCTGCCAATTTCAGGTCATCTATAGGCTGAGGACAGCCATACATTAATGCCAACGACACCGAAGAGCTTAATGTTTGCGTCAAAAAAATGAAATATATTGAACCGGATTAGAATTCGGAGTAATGTTTGGAAATTTCCGCTATTTTTGGATTATTTCGCTAAAAATGCTGACAATTCTCAGAATGGTTTCAATTCTATTGGGGACAGAGAGTGGGGAAAGTGAAGAGAAAGTCTGTAACACTATCTCAACTCATATTAAGTATAACCGAAAGAGATTTTTTTGATTATCTTTTCTCTAGTATTTTACCGATTGATTTATTAGACCTTGCTCATTATTGATCTGATTGAGCTATGATTTATCATTACTAACATTGAATGCCATCCCTAAGAGGCCTCTGATATTAGGCGTCGATATATTGGACACATATATGGGTAGAGTTCCCAAAGAAAAGTCAACACAAAAAAAATAATCTCTAAATCATTGGAGAAATGAATAAATGTTTTTTGAGATAAGATTTATTTTATCCAAACTTTTTATTAAACAATATTTTTTAGATAACATCAAAACTAATAAATAATTTGCTTAAATTGGATGTTGAGACACACTGAGAGATTGTAGAGTCCTTGCTTAATTATTCATAAACAGAGATAGTTACATGTTGTATGGAAAACTACATAATAGTAAAAATTCCACTGTTATTATTCATTTAGACTAGGTCATAACATATTCATTATCTGATGAATATTTGTATATATTTCGGATGAGTTTCGTAATTCATTGCATAAGAAATATGATCTATTTAAATGGAAACATAGAAACTCATGTATGACCTAGTATAATTCCTTTACACGATAACCGATGATAACACTCCAAATGATTAATAGCCAAACCTCTCGACCAAAACTGATTCAAAATTAATGAAAAGTTTTTCTTCATTTTTCTTATTTATTCAAAACATTTAATTAATTAATTTTAACTTTAATAGAGTCCTTCCAATAACGTATGAAATGCCAGAAATTATGAGGGTTTTCCTCCGGTCGATTGACCAGATGGGAACTATTTTTAATTTGAACATGGACAAACCAAATGGAAACATCAAACATTAGTGTACATGATGTTACATTACTTTAAATCCAATTTATTTTAGAATATTTGCTAGATTTTCGCATAAACACCGAGATCATTGATCATAAACTTGTCTTCTATATGTAAAAACTGGCGGAACATTACATAAAACACATAATATGCTCAGTTTTACTCTATTATCTTTGATGATCTAGTAACTAGTGTCTAGATTCTATAGTTCATATTACAATCATAATAGCAATGGAAAAGATTTTCAATATTTTAGTCACAATTTATGTGAAACTTAAGTAAAAACACTTTAAACGAGTGTTTTGTTTGAGTCCATGATTTCAGTTCAAAACAAAACCAAAACTTAGTATTGATTTCAAATCAATCATTGTTTTTGGAATCTGTCGGAACCTGTGCTCAGTTGGAGTACAGTATTCAAAATGTGATTATGTCTTAACAGTTATGGATTGCATTGCAATGGATTGTAAGCTCAGGGAAGAAGAGTTTGAGATAAGCGACTGTAGCGGACACGGAGACTGTGTTGACGTCTCCTGTCATTCATTTCCTGAAAATAAAGGAAATGATTGTTCCGACGGTTTGTCCACTATTTTGATAGTTGTCTCAACTCTTCTCGTGTATCAATTCCTCTGACAGACGCCTGTTTATAGTCCATCTGTTCGGTGATTGCTATTGTTTGACCGCTTTATGTCTGTGCGATGAAAGACATGACAACTATTATCTATCATAAGTTCATAACTATCATAACAAAACTTTTACATCAATTTTGAACTTTTAATTCATTTCAGGTTTAGTTATCAATCGAAAGACTGGGAATTCTGCAACACTTTACTCATTCTTTTGAATGACAGCCGATAAAAAGGTTTGTTATCTTAAACGAAAATAATCAGAATAGTAGTTTCAATGTATAGTATAGTATGACCTTGATCATGAATAGATTAAACCTTGCTGAAATCAATAAATTCCAAACTAGATATTTTTTACAGTCAGAACACATCGATGATCGATAGTTTGATAAAACACATGATTTTTTTTGTAACCAAAGCAATTTACTTGACCAAGTTAATTAGACAATAAATGATAATTGATAGATAAATTAGCATGATTATTTATGTTGAAAATTCTAAAGAACAGACACTTCACTCCTCGGAAACTGATTCATATTGTAGTCATTATTTTTATCAATGGATTCGTTTTCATAGAGTTCTGGGTATAAAATCTTTTGAATCTCTTCGACAGTCTTTCCCTTCGTTTCGGGTAAATAGAAGGGAAAGAGGACCGACATTGCGCTAATAGCACAGAATATCCAATAAGCGCCATATTTTGTGGCCACTGTTGTCAGGTCCTCGAACTCCTTGGTCACTATGAAGGTAAATGTCCAGCAGATGAAACTGCAGAATGAAATGACCAAGCCAACTGTCTGACTGCTACATATCTCGGTAATGATGATCCAAATGACAGGTCCATATCCGACACTGAATCCGATCACAAATACGACCAGACATATGACGGGAATGAGACTCGTCTCGTGTGTCGTACCGGCAATCGGTGCGAAAAACACATCCGGAATGGCTGTCGACGTATTGTATGCAATGGTTGTGCTGTTTGTTATTTCAATGATGTTGACATCCGTCCGGTGCTTATAGTAATAATACCCTAACACTCCTAAACTTGTCATATGACACAAACCGCTGATCATTAGTAGTATTTTTCTGCCCAACCTATCTATTAGAAGGCCTCCCACAAGAGTAGCCAAGAGCATAGCCGTGTTGACCACGATTATCGCTACCGCCGGTTCCAGAGAAGAGCCGGAATCTTTAAAGAGGTCGACCATATAGAACTGGAGGGCATTCATACCACAGAACTGTTGAAAGAAGTTGAGACAAATGCCGATCAGAATCGGTTTGTAAACGTCCTTTCGTTTCAATATATTCAAACTGAATCCCTGAGCGTTGGCTTCCTTTCTGGACTTTGCGAGGTCTTCCAATTCATCCAATTCTTTGTTTATATCACTTGAGGGGTCTCTCAACTGGTGTAGGGCTTCGACAACACGAAGACTGCGTCCGAACTTATACATCAACCAATTGGGGGACTCAGGCATGAAAAACATGGATACAGACAACAGCACTGCCGGTATTATCGGACCCAGAGATGTCCAGTTCCACGGGATCTTTAGTAAGAGGATATCCACAAATAGAATGCCGACCACTCCGAACAACTGTTCATCAAATTCAAGATCAGTTTTAAGACAATTTTTTAGTTAACTTACATTCATAGCCATTCCCAACAATCCTCTGATGTCAGGCGTTGATACGTCTGTAACATAAGCGGGAACTACACCTGAAATGCAAATTATTTGACAAAATTTTCGTTATTTGAACAAGATAATTACCAAGTATTACTCCAGAACAGGCACCAGTTATTATGCGACCGATAATTAGAATCCATATCTCTCTTCCAAAACTTAAATAGAAATTAGATCAAGTTCAAAATGATATATTATCCATGTTATGATTACCTAAGCAGAAGCCAACCCAACGTATTGGGAATCCCTAATAAAATCATTGACTTCTTGTAACCCAAGAAATGAATGCAAAACCCTTTCGATACAGACATTAGTTTCACGACTTTTGAAGACAGGATTTTTTGTTTTACCGCATATTATACCCCCTAAGAGAGCACCCAATGTCATACTGGACCCGATCCAGGTCTTCATATTTCTATCATGGTAGGTTTCATCTGTCAGGTGAGGAATACTGTCGTTTCTGGCCATATCTCCCAAGGCTGGTCCACTCCAACCTTTACAACAAAGTTCACTACTTATGATTCAATCAAAAGGTCAGGAGTCAAGTGTAATACCTAAGGTACATCCCAATGATATGGACGCCATTTGAGCGGACAGTACCGCCACCCAAACTTTGAAAGAAGGCTTTCGGACAGACTTTTCATTATTTTTCATAATTTAATTGAATATTAAATCAAATGAAAAAACAATTGAATGAATTGAAAACCCAATCAGTTCTTTAGCTTTATTTCAAATGTCAAGAAATGCTATCATTTGATAAAAACAATTAACTACTTATTGATCTCAACGTCACTAATGCCGCGGATTAATAGACTTTTGCTGATAATACCAATCATTTGGCTATTATTCAAGAGATAACTATTACAAGAGTTGATCCAAAAGAGACTTAACACTATTTTGTTCTATTCTTTTCATTGAATTGTTTCAAAATAATCGCTAATTATATCAAAATTTGATTAATTCCTAAATTCAGATATCATTGAATGGCTTCAAAAATAGTGTCAAGACTTCCATCTTTTGGTCTTCCGATGGAACAAATTTTTTGAATTAAAAAAAAAGTTCTAGCTTGACCAAGATAAACCATGATCAATAATTTCAACTCATGCCTGAGTATTTATTAAATGAATTAGAGTGAAGTCATCCGAGAATTAATTTGTTGAATAAAATATTTTTTTTATGATTAATCGCTGAATCATTTGTTACGTAAAACACAAAACATATCCAAACAATAAGTAATCAATTCATTGGTTTTCTTCAAATCAAACCTCAAAAGTGTATACAAATATTATTCGACAAATTCATCGATAATTTCAATGAGAAAAGTGTTTAAACAAATGCCAAACAATTCGAAACTAATTTAATAAAATTATTAGTCATTTAAAATTCATAATATGTTAGACTCGACTCTAATTATAATTATCGTAATTATAGCTATTCTAGTGGTTGTCTCAATAGTGACAGTCCTCTGCTGTTTCTTAGAGTGCCTGTGCTGTCAGTGTTTCAAGTGTTTCATCTGTTGCTGTTGTGGTGATAACGACGGCTGCGAATGTTTCTGTTGTTAAGACTGGTCTGTAAAAAAACAACCCACCTAGCTAATCAATTGTTTATTCTTGATATAAACTGACACTTGATTGAAATATCTAGTCCAATAATTTATTATCCAAGAACAAAATAAAACCTGAATACTGGTAACTATAGTGTCAGACAAACAACACATATGTTTGAAAATTACTGAATCTATTGAATGAAATCCAAACTTAATATTAAAAAGTGTTTCAAAATACGGAAGTTTTGCAACAAATTTATGTTTGGATTCAGTTTTCATTTAATTATGTCATCACTTGTTATGCCTTTTATTCATTGAATCAAAAACTTTGTGACACTTTTCTCGACTCAACTCAAGGCATAATAACTGATTCCTATCCACTTGACTGACCCCTCACTGTATCACATTCTAAGGTCAGAATAAAATTATAAATCAAAGAAAACAGTGATTTCATTGAATTGACTGATATTTTCTCTACACTGAAAAATAGGCTTAAATTCAACCCATATTTTGATTTGAAATTCAAATTTAATTCTTTTAGAAAATCAATTGAAAACTAGAATACAAGTGAATATATTTTCAAATATTAGGCCAGAAATAAATGTATAACAAGATTCAAATATTCAAACAAATTTTCTGACATTTCATGCAATAGTCAGCAGTTTTTTCAAAGCGACTGATATTTAATTATTCTCTGATATCAAAGGCTTTTGTATTTTTAAAAAAACAGAATATCATTAATAAAACTCTAATAAAATTCAATGAATTTCCTGAAAATATTTCAGTCATTAATGAGATTTCCAATAATTGAGTGAAAATTACACCCATTTTAAGGAATCAAATAATAATTTTCATCAAATTATGGGTTTATTCGACAATATTTGGCCAAAAAGTAGTTACCTATCTATGGCTAAGGGCGCCGAAGAGGCCAAACGCAAGCGACAGACAGCCGCTCCTCTCCTGGCAGAGGACAGGTATAACAACTACTACGACACCTGTGGAGAGGCCTCACAGTCTCACAAAATGCTTAGACGACAATTCAATACCGATATGAAGAGCGAAACGACAGACGAATATGAGGTCAGAATCAATGACAACATCAATAGCATTGCCGCCCGTTTTTGGACTACTCCTGCAGTTATCAAACAACTTAACCGTTTGTCGACAAACCATCTCTTTGTCGGACAAATCATTTTAGTGCCCAAAACTCAGACCACAAAAGACTCAAAACCTAATACCAGGCAATAGTCAACAGAAATGAGAATCTCAACAAAAGTCGTTCAAAATATTAAACATTTTTTTTATTTAATGAAAAGATTTTACGAATATTTTATTAATTAATTTCTCACATAATTTGTTCCAAAAATAGAATAATTACTTTTTTTAATAAACTAAACATGGTGGGTTTATCTTGTTTTTCAATTAATAGCTGCAATTTAACAAAATCTGCATGGTTTTGAATCATCATGGGAATTATTTTTGATTATTAATCGATATTTCCAAACAAAAAAGTTAATAACATTTTGTCCCAAATTGATGTCAATCTAAAAGTTCAATATCATCATGGTTATATTTTTAGAACTAAAACTATTCAAATGAAATAAAATTGTTTGCTTATAATACCTGTGCATCAAATTCAATACAATTATATTGAAATTAAGTTTATTATTAGATATTTAATAAAATTCAAATCGATTACAGAGTTTACTCTCATTTTGAGGACAGGACACAAAAAATTCCAGAATTTTCTCAATATTTGTATTCTTGAAAAACGATTACAAATAAATTCATTTAAAATATTAAAATATTAATCAAAATAAAAAGAAAACATTTTTTTAATAAAAAATTTAAAAAATTTGACACAAAATGAGAGATAACTGAACACTGATTTAACCGATTAAACGTTTATGCCATGTTCATTTTATTGAGCAATCTCAATGTCGACAACATTTAAATTTAAATTCAATTTGTTTTTCAAAATATTTTTCTATTATAAGTTATAATTTATAACATTTCAAACAAATTATAAGAAAAATTATGAGTGTTTCAGTTTGGTTGCGATGGCAGCCACCAGTCCGGCCCCTTTGCCCGACCCGTCCTCAGCCAGAATCAGTTTAAACTTCTTGTCTTTGGGGACCAATTCATTGGTGAAATCGGTTATCAATTTATGAAGTTTTGGATGATATTTATAAACAGATCCGTCGACAGCGATGGTCACTTCAGGTCTGTCTATTCGTTTGATTAGATTCGACAGAATTGAGGCCAACATTAGGGCCGCCCTAACGCTGACTATCGCACAGACATAACGAATAGTCTCCCGATCTTCAGCAGTAAGCGACTTATAGCCGAGACGTGTGGCCAAAGACTCGTAAAATGTTTCGTCTTCGTTGCTATAAAAACTAATGACCATGATCACAATTCTAAAGTGTGCTAGCTACTCAATAATTCGAATTTGGAACTAACCTTTCAACAGATGAGAGATCATGGGAAGTTATTATCTCAAACTTTTTAAGCTCTTTAGTGACCTTTCCATTGAAGATGAGTTTGTTTTCGGCCAAATCCAAGATAACTCTTCTAATGATATCTCCCAAAAACTTTCCGCCCAATAGTTTCTCAAAACTTAAGACCAAAGGGTATAATAATATTCATTAAAAATTCAAAATTTTTATATAAATTATTGATTACGTATAGGAATGCGGGAAAAGGGACTCCTTATCCAAACTCAGGTCGTATTTAGTTTTAGCGAAATCAATGACACCGTTGTCGCCAAACCCTCCGCACTCCATATCAATGATGACCCACTCGTAGCCCTCTTTGAGCCATTCATCCCTTTCTGTCCAATACTTAACATTTTCAATCTTTTCTATATAACAGGCGTTACTACCGGTGCCCAGTATCAGACCGATAGCACAGGTCGGGTCGTAATACAAGCCCTGAACAAGTGTTCCGGTTGTGTCGTTAAGAGTGGCGACGAGTTTCACTTTGAGACCCTTGTGTTCATCGATAGCAGTCTGTAAGAGATGTGCCGCGTCTTTGCCGACAGCGTCCGGACAGTCAAAGTCTTTAGTCCAGGTCTCGAGTATTGCAACGTTTACTGCCTTTTGGACCATTGGAAACGAAAAGGTGAAACCCATTGAGATCTCATCCTCACTGTTCGGTAGGAATGTGTCCACAAAGTCTTTAATACATTCCGCAAAGAAGTAGAATAACTAAATGAGAATTCAAATTAAACAAGGTTAGATAAATCTTCATGATTATTCATTTATGTTAGGAAAGTTTAGAGTAAATTATCCAGTCAATAAACTTGCTAGCTCATTAAATTTTCTAATAATAAAAATTATGATTATATAAATATTATAAATATAATAGTTAGGATATTTAACACTTTGACCTTGTCTTTTTTATCTTGAAAACAATTCCATTGTTTTGATTACAAACACAAGGATAATATAATTAAGTTAAGTCAATAATTTCGTTATTTTCTTAGACTTTTACATAAATAAACAAGCTCATTCATGTTCATTAATCACGCTATACTTAAAACAACATCAAATGTTGTCTGGAATAAGAGGTAAATACGAAATTAATTACTTGTTGACTAGCATTAAGACAAACTAAGGTATAACTCGAATTTTACAAATTTAATCAAGCTGAAAATTTAATTGACTCACGTGTTTGGACTCTCCTCTCCTGAACTTTTGTGGAACGGTATAGTGTTTCAAATGAAATTTATTGGTTCCGTCGGGATTATACTCCGATAAGACTACTCTGAAATTACTGGAACCAAGGTCAAGCGACATGAACTTTCCCCTCTCCTTTCCATCGGGCGGACGAGTTATGAAAGTGTTGGCCATAATAAGACTGGACTTCTTCTGCGGCTTTAGAGCCAAACCCAACTCTATTTCATCGGTGAAAATGTTTGACACTTCTGAAAGGGTTTTCCTATTCGGCAGAAATCCTTTCGTCAATTCTTTGACCTGAAAAGCAATGAGTTGTTATCAATTTGAAGACAAATTTGAAATAGGCAAGGTTATTTCAATACAATTAAACAAACAATATTACACAATAAAAAAGAGGAATATTACCTTGTCAGCATTGACATTGTTTTTCAGTTTGAGGACCGGAGTGTGATATTTAGAGTCCGGTAGTAATGTTTTGTCCATATTTTTAGCTAATTTTGAATTCGAAACAATTATTTTCTCGAGAAATTTGATCAGGATTTTAGTTATCGAGTTATCACTTCAATTCAGAAACCATTTCAATAGATTACAAAAAAAACTTCATTCAGTTTTCAAAAATGTTTATTAATTATTTCAGCGATGAATCTGTCGTCATATGCGAAGGTTTTCAAGGCTTTCGATATTTAACATTGAAATAACTAAAAATCAGTTCTCTCTCTCTCTCTCTCTCTCTCTCCCTCTCCCTTTCCCCTTAAGTATTATCTAATCGAAAGTCTGGAATATTTTTGAAAGAAATCAATTCTTGAAAACATTTATTAATCGAAATATTGGAGAAGTAGTCTTAATATTGATAGCACTAAACATCAGTCCATTTCAAACACCAAAAAAGATTACAAAATAACACAAAATAATTGTTCTGAAGAGAAGACGACTTATTCTGTGCTCTCTCGCAACAGAATTAGAATATTAGGATTAAGTGTCGGGTCAGTTAAGAGCCCTAACAACCGGAGCAGCTCATAACCACATGACATAAGGCAATAAATTTTACGACACTTTTAACGCAATAATATCTAATAATTAAATAGATTTAATCGAAAGGACAGGCAGTCCTTGAACGCGATAGGCTATCCCTCAATGCCATTGCATTGATAATTTGAATTTGAAATTAGATTTAAAACATATTTATATTCATTTGTTGGCAAAATTCCAAATAAATAACAAATTAAATGCTTTCACTGCGAAAGACATGAATTACTGATAATAAAGTTTTTAACGGAAAATATGGCAAAACGTTTGTTTATCATTCAATGTCTGACTAATTTTCAAATCGTGTTGTTATGGATGTCCTATCGATTCGTTACTTTTTCCAATTATTTCTTTATTTTGATACAAACATAGAGTCTTATACACGGAATGTCTTTTCCTTTCAATCGATTCCTATTTGGAATAACTTAAGGCTATTGAGAAATAACAGTGAATTATGTGCTGTGCTCTGCTTAGAGTCAATAACAAATAGATCATTAGGAGTGAGCCTAATGTCGATCTTGCTTTAATGAAAATGAGGACTGAATTAGATTGATCATGAGCAATCAACGTTAATTGTTACTGGCAAATATAATTAAGATTTATAGCTTCTAGGTGATTTGAATGAATGAATAAATACTGCAGAGAACAGCATACATATATTTCCAGTATTTCTCAATAAATATCTGGCCTTCGGAGCAACAATTTTTTTATTGAGCAAGATAATGCAAAAACATTGATTGTGAAACAAAATTCATAACATCGATACTCAGATAACAAGAAAACAATTTTCAAATTCAAAAAAAAATATTTATCAATAATATTGAAAAATTAAACTTTGACTTTTGAAATTCAGAGCAAACAAGATCAATGTCAACAACAAAATCAACTTGATTAATTGAAAGATATAAAATGTTTTCAAAAGAATAAGAAACAAATAACAAATATAATACTCTTCGCAAAAACTATTTGTTGAAAAACTAATTTATTTCTCTAATGGTTTAACCCAATGATCAATGATTCCAGTTTATGGTAGAATAAACTTGGTAATTGATCTTGATAATCGAAAACAGGAGTATGTGCTTATGTAGCTAGAGCAAACATGTACCTTTAGGAAATGTATAAAAACGAATGAAAAACAAAGGACTTGTTTATCATTGCATTTGGTTCTCAACTTAAAATTTAAATCAGTTTTGAAAATGTCTTTCAGAGAGAAATGCAGAGAAAAATTGAGGTCTCGTTTGGCCAGAATCCAAGACTTTCACAAAAACAATCAAAAACCGTATGACATTGAGGCCAATCTCAGATCTTGGGGTCTTATTGGACATACAGCCATACAACGGGAAGACACCCGTACGACAAAAGTCATGAAATTCGTCCGAAAGAAGATTTTTTGGCACAGATTTCGTTTAGTGATCCTCTGGTTATTGACTGTCAAACTCTTCTACAGTTGTTATCTCAATAATGACGACCCAATGGTTCCAATATTGGGCGATGTTTCCGGCTATATGGGTGTTCCCAAACTGGAAATGGGTCTAATGATGGCGTTGTGGACACTTCCCGGCCCTTTAGTCATCTTCGAGTTCATTAAATACAAAAACACGAAACGTATGCAGAGTTGGGTCAAAATCTACGACATGTTTAATAGCAAACTAATGGAAGGGTTCAGCCATAATGCTATCCAGAAGACAATTATCGATAACCAGATCCGCAGAAAATTCAGGGCCAGAATCAGTCATACGAAAGGTCTGTTCAGATTCTTTGTGTTCGGCGCCGGCACCTGTGGTGGGGGTTCAATGGTGTTTACACTACTGGCCCGTTGGCCAGAAGAGTATCGTTACTCGTTTTGGGCTTATTTCTGGTCATTTATAAGTGTCTTCTGGATATACTTTAACCAGAAGTCAATCAAATCATGTCTTATAATATTTAATCAAATCTGTTATTACATAACACTTCGGTTCCGACGGTTTGATACAAACATAAACCACTTGTTTTACAATTGGGATAAATATAATGAGACAAATCACAGAAGACTACTGGCGCTACTCAGAGAGCACGACAGCATAACTGACCTTACTTTCAATTGCAACAAATTCTGGAGTCTATTCATTATAACGAATACGTCAATTAAGATACCGCTTCTTCTGCTGTCCATTCATGTGTCCATATTCTACGACATATCGTTTTTGGGTCGATTTGTTGCCCTATTTATGACGGCCTCCATATTCCTCTACACAACACTCATATACTACTCGGCCTCTCAGGTGGAGTACACTGTAAGTCAAATTGAGATGAAAGAAAAACATAAAAGATGATTAATTTCTTCCCAACACCTGTGTTCTCCAGAGCCGGAAGAGTTATCAGATGATGAACTCGTTATCACTGAAACGAATACCACTTCCGGTTCGCTTCAAACTATTGAATACTATTCAAAGGATGAGCACTCATACCATCGGTTTCGATATCTATGCAATCCATACAATCACTTATCTGAGGTATTTTGAAGTAAGTCATATTGTGCACCTAGATAACTCTATAATGATGAAATTCTAAATTAACCTAGGTTGTTATTGCGGGCGCTATCGGTTTTCTACTTGTCGTTGGACTGAAATTCACTGAACTTCAGTCACATTACTTCTGAAGACTTAGGAAAACAATTCTGGAATAAATGACAACAAAATCACTCAGTTTTCCAGTTTTGTTACTATAATAGTGCACTTGTTTCGATGCTCTTGTACTTTTTTTATATCTGATTTATTTTTCATTTAATAAAAATATGAATTATTAATGAATTCAAAGAATAAAATAATGAAATCCTTTTAATACCAGATTATAAACATTTTAAGCCAATCATAACCAGCTTTTAGCAAGGTAATCCTTATTTATTCATGTGATGAGTAAATTTTTATCAGCATGCAAAAAGTTTTAATCCTTTTTTCATCCAAATATTATTCATAAATGAAACTCAGATTTCACTAAATTTTAATAAAATATCCAAATATTAGTCATTTTATGTCAGATTCTGGACATAAGTGAAGACAAATCCCATTTCAAAAGATCATAACTGAGAAGAGTTGTCATAAAATTTCGCACAAATGGATGGCTTTCAGTCACTTTATTCGCAATTTTAATCTGATTTACGACTACTCTCGACTGCAAACCACTCTTTTATGTATATTTTAACTCAAAATTCATACTTTTATTACAATATCTTAAAAAAAAACTTTTCAGACATTCTTTCAGACCATGGGATCAGACATTCATAAGAGTAGTAAAGAACGGATCTCCAAATTAATATCAATTTCAATATCAATCAAATATAAAAAATAATAATAATAATGGACTCGAATTCAGTGTTTATTCTTCACTGAAGAGGGTTTTGATGTCTAAGGCCTACAAAACAACAAAAAACGCAAATATTAATCAAAATATAAAGCCTTTTATAAGACAGGGATGTCAACAGAATTTGAGCAAAGACTTGTTTAACATTAATTATAATTTAGCAAGCAAAATTGATTAGATTATCATTTAATAAATACCTATTCAGGGTTGGGTATAAGCTTGGTAAACAAATGTTATAAATTGCTAAAATTATTTTTAAATTATTGATTTATAACTCAAATACATTCCTTTCCAAACGAAAAAAAAATTTATCGTAACATAAGAGCCGATGTTTTGATAGAAAAGATATTTATATATTTTTTTTACTTTTATTTTCGATACAAAATCTATTTCTTTAATAATTTTCAGACGAAAAGCAATTTTAAATTTGAGAACTTAATGACTCACTTTTGTGATCCGATTATTTTTTAATCTTGCTCTTTTTTATACACCAAATCCCTCAATTAAAGTTCGAAGAAAAAATACTTTTCTTAACCAACACATAAATTTTAACAAGATATTTTCCTCTACAGTATAGCAAATAAGGATAAAAATATCTCGGATTACAGAATTAGAAATAAAATAGTTATCTTTCTTCATTTGAAATCACTTTGGGGCCAATTATAAAAGAGTCTGGATAAATTAAATTCAAAAAATAATTAACATCTGGCCCTTTGCTACCCAGGGATTGAATGGCTCTCCTCTGAGGACACATTCATTTGAAGTGTTATTTTCCATCGAAAAGAGACGACAAAAGAAAAAAGAGACACATTTTTGTCAGACGTCTAACACTTTAATGTCTTAGTCTTCTTCTCATTAGACATAAGATACTGTTCTCATAGAAATTGGTTCTTATCTCATATGATATGAAAACTTTTTTCAGAATGTGTTCTGACGTTAAATTTGAATCTCTTATACAAACACTGGTGA
The DNA here is from genome assembly GCA_034700625.1 of Tectocepheus velatus. Classification (NCBI taxonomy): domain Eukaryota; kingdom Metazoa; phylum Arthropoda; class Arachnida; order Sarcoptiformes; family Tectocepheidae; genus Tectocepheus; species Tectocepheus velatus. The sequence continues at coordinate 72,572 of JAQIXV010000172.1, forward strand.
CTGAAGGCCTGAAAGGGTCAGCCCAGGGATGGCAAAGGTTCGGAGCTCCAGGGAGGGTAAAATAGCGGACTGTCATGGCGGCCATTTTTGCCTGAAATGGTTGTTTTTAGACTAAATCCGGTTTAAATCCAGTTAAATTAAGCTAAATTCCGTTTAAATCGTCATTAATTTAGTTTAAATCCAGTTTCCGCCATTGCTGCTTTTTTGCCGAGGGGAGGGGGCCTACCAATTTTCGATTCCAGGGCAGGTATTTTGCCAATTTTGCCGTTCCAGGGAGGGGTATTTTGGCTGGACCCCCCCCCCCCCTGTTGCCATCCCTGGGTCAGCCCAACGGAGGGTCTTATCTCAGATTCTAATAAATCATAATTTAGTTTCACTTTCATATGTTGGGACACTTTTCCTGAGATTTTCTTTCACTCAAAACTAATGCCTTAAGTATTTGTTGAATGACTGGAATATCAAAACAAATATTAAATGGATTAAACATTTATGGAATTCATGGCAACATTGATCCAAGTGACCAAGCTCAGCATTACAGTCAAACACATCAAAACCTTTATCATCAGAAGAAGAATAACAGAATTATTTCAATACAATTGATTCAATGAAAAAGAAACTGGATCAATTGAGTGGAAATCATTACGGAAGTCATAACAAATTTGAGTTTGGTCTAGTTCATTGAGTTTATTCGATTCACCTAAAACTGAGTATTGATCCCTCGGAACGCAACTAATAATAGAAATGAAAATAAAAACAAAATTAACCGAAAGAATGGAATCTAATGAATAGATTCCCGTATTATATACGACAGGAGAATAAGAAGAAGAAAAATAAGAATATAATGAATTGCAGTGAAACCCAAACCCAATTGAATAGTACAGTATTCAGCCTTTCCTCTCCCTCTCCCTCTCCCCACACATATACACATTTAGAGATTTCTTTCTTTTGTGTCTCAGCTCTCAGTTGTAAAGTCCGGGGAATTATATCACGTTTATCGCAAATATTTATCATCTTTTCACACCCTTGCAATATTTAGGACAATAATTTTTCTCGCATTCAATTGTGATTAATCGACCAGGTTATATCAAATGAGAATAGTTGTTAGATTAATTTAGGCTGAACAAAGAGCAAGAAAAATTCAAATTAGAATTTCTTAACAACCTTAAACAATTTAGATAAATTAGAATTCAAGCTTTTTAATGAAAATGGAAATAGACTGACAGAATAACACAAATAATTTATCAATGAGCATGGTTCTCATTAATTACATTAAGGTGTTATTTATTACAAGAATCTGCAATTAGTTACTAGTTTATCAATAAATGGACTTTCAATCATTCAAATGACAAAATATTCTTGTTAATGAGTAAGCAATTAAGCAAAACACAGAAATAAAAACATGACTTCCAAGAGATTTTCCTTGAGCATTGATAGTAATTTCCATAACAATATTGCAAGATGAAGCAAAAGTCAAATTAATTCTCATAATTCAGAGTACCATAATTAATTTCTCACTTAGAAATGATTGATGGATCAATTTCAGACACCTGATCAGAATTTAAGAAAAATGCTAAAAATGTAATAACATTTTAAGTTTGAAGACTTCTGTTGAAAAATTCATAACAAGAGAATTATTCCACTAAAAAATACTTCAATAAAGGCATAAAAATTGAAACAAAATCTAAAATCTATTGAAGAGAACATTAATTTGTATTTTATTCAAACAAATCTCTCTCTCTCTCTCTCTCTTTCCCTTTCTATAAAATTGAATAAAATTGAAAAATAAATTTTATTAGAATTTTACTTAAAAAGTAAACTTTAGGGAAAATTTCAAAATTTGAGATTAAATTAAAGTCAACAGAATTTTGATATTTACATAAAATATACATATATTTCATTGATTTAAACAAAACTCTTTTCATTGTATATCAGGACTTCATTGAAGTGTTTACTTAATAAAAAATTATTTTCACAGTATTTTCAATTCCAATGAAGTGTGTAATAAATCTGAATGTCTGACATTTAAGTACTCTCAGGTTCGTAAACATTTCCGAAATATATTTGATTTTCTCAGAAAATTTCTAATCAAATAATATTCCCATAATTTTTGTCAATAATTTCCGTTTTGAGCAAATATTTCATGACTTGAATCAAAATTAACAGAAACTCATTTTTTGTTCAATTATTAGATTTTTATTAATTTCATCGAAAGATATATTGGATTTCGGAATAAAAATTTGATTCGAGTCACGACTGTCTCATAATTCACATAAAACTGGATATAATTTCTAAGCAATAGTTTTGATGAAAAATAAAAACCAATTAAACATTTCATTCAATATATAAAACAGTGATTCTATGGAATAGAGACCAGAATTTTGTACAGAAATTGAATAAAAGTTTGAATTTTATGCAAATTTTTCGTCAAAAATAATTTGTTTGAAACGATTTAACGGCAAATAATTATTGCCTGAAATCTATTAACGAGTAATTCATTTTTCATTTGCATTAAATTCCCGTCAATTATAGCTCAGGTTTTGTGAACTTATAAAATATTTTTCTATATTTTAATCAATTATTGCGTTACTCAACAGAAATTAAATTTGTTTGAAATAAACAAGATCAAATTGGATTACTATGAATAAATTTTAAATGTAAGTTGATAGGCATGACAAGTTGATTTAATGGAACAAAATAGGCTCTTGGCTATTAAAGTATGTTTGTTATGGATTATTCTAAATATAAACTACAAGTATTATTTTCAAATGAAAAATATTCTTGTTTATTGTTTTTCTCACTAATTATCAAATGATTGACAACGAATTCATTATTTAAATAAAATTAAAACACTTTTCCATTTCATAAACATTTCGTTAATTGATTTGTTATTTTTTCAGCGAAACAAATGTTTGTATCAAAAGTCGAGAATAAATATACAAACGAAACGAAAAAATAGATTAAATTCATTCCGTATTATGACTTCAATCGATAAAAAAATACGAGAAAAACAATTTTCAATATTAGTTTACTTTAGTTTCTCCACTCTTTCACACGAATGGGTAAATCACTCGAACAGAAAGTAAGGACTGGCATACCATAAGAATTAATTTAATCTTGGCAAATTTATAGGAAGGAGATGAACATCAAGAACAGGATATTAAACTTTTCAAAAATGAACATCACTTTTGCTTTGTTTTAAATGTTTTGAGATAAATTTTAAATTAATTACCAAGGTTATTACTATGAATTTACCACTCGAGACATACATACAAAATGCCAAAGATTATTTCACCAGGATCAAACTTATTCAATGAATAATTCCGTACCAATTGAGTGATCCTTGACTTCCAAATTTATTTATTGATACTTACGATAAATATTTATCTTTTTTGGAAATTAATAATAAAAAAGAATTCTTTTGAACAGTCGTTGGCTTTCATTCATTTCTAAATCGATGTTAATATCGGATCAAAGAATCAAATGAATCAAAAAAATAAGTAATAAATGAAATGAAAGTAAAAAAGAGGTCCAGAATTGAAACGAAAAAGATCTCTATTTTTCGGAATAGACTCAACATTTAGGCTGAAGGCATGCGCTCACAATATTCTGGGCACTTATTCTAGCGCTAAATCCATTGCTCTACAACTCTTCACAAGAGAATCATACAGCTGTGCATCAAATTGAAAGCACAGAATATTTTCGTTATTTTAAGTGGTGTTCACATTTGGAGTCGAAAGAAAATCCTCTTAACATTTAATATGAGATCAAAGTGTAAAAGATTTTTGAAGTATATGTTAAATAGGATTCTCATAGAAGTCTGAAAAACAAGTTCTGATAAAAGAGAAAAACTTTTTAATTAAAAAAATTTTAATCTAAACTTAAGACTCACTGAAGAAGTGAATACATTAATGGATAAAATCAATGGAAACACTTCTATCCCGGATATTGGGGACAACTTCCAAGAGAAGACTGAAGACAATAGACTGAGGAATGTGTTGATTGTTATAACATATTCTGTTATAATGATTGTGTCCTTAACTGGAAATTGTTTGGTCTGTAAA